>OY731402.1:19154809-19226127 GCA_963425845.1 Sphenostylis stenocarpa | reverse complement strand
CGGAACCGCTATCATATGTTCACTTTTAAGAGCGGTTGCATCTTAACCGCTCTTAAATGTGAAGATATGATAGCGGTTCACGTTAACCGCTATCTAAAGTCTCGATTATTTAAAAAAGTGATCGATCATTTAGAAAAGTAATCGATCATTTGAAAAATTATATATTGTAAAATATAACTTATTTTAATTTCTATAATATATATATATATATATATATATATATATATATATATACATATATATAATTTTACATCAAAATATATTCAAATAATCGAGACTTTAGATAGCAGTTAAGGTGGAACCACTATCATATTTTCACTTTTAAGAGCGGTTAACATCTTAACCGCTCTTAAATGTGAACATATGATAGCGGTTCCACGTTAACCGCTATCTAAAGTCTCGATTATTTGAAAAAGTGATCGATCATTTGAAAAATTATATATTCTAAAATATAATTTATTTTAATTTTTATAATATATATAAATGAAAGGAAGTTATATTGTGGAATATATATTTTATATTATAGTAATTAATATAAATTATATTTTAGAATATATATATATATATATATATATATATATATATATATATAATTTCACATCAAAATATATTCAAATAATCGAGACTTTAGATAGCGGTTAACGCTGGAACCGCTATCATATGTTCACTTTTAAGAGCGGTAGCATTTTTAACCGCTCTTAAATGTGAAGATATGATAGCTGTTCCACGTGAACCGCTATCTAAAGTCACGATTATTTGAAAAAGTGATCGATCATTTGGAAAAGTAATCGATCATTTGTAAAATTATATATTCTAAAATATAATTTATTTTAATTTCTATAATATATATATATATATATATATATATATATATATATATATAAAATGAAAATAAGTTATATTGTGGAATATATATTTTATATTATAGTAATTAATATAAATTATATTTTAGATATATATATATATATATATATATATATATATATATATATATATATATATAATTTTACATCAAAATATATTCAAATAATCGAGACTTTAGATAGCGGTTAAGGTGGAACCGCTATCATATGTTCACTTTTAAGAGCGGTTAACATTTTAACCGCTCTTAAATGTGAGCATATGATGGCGGTTCCACGTTAACCGCTATCTAAAGTCTCGATTATTTGAAAAAGTGATCGATCATTTGAAATAGTAATCGATCTTTTGAAAAATTATATATTCTAACATATAATTTATTTTAATTTCTATAATATATATATATATATATATAAATGAAAATAAGTTATATTGTAGAATATATATTTTATATTATAGTAATTAATATAAATTATATTTTAGAATATATATATATATATATATATATATATATATATAATTTTACATCAAAATATATTCAAATAATCGAGACTTTAGATAGCGGTTAAGGTGGAACCGCTATCATATGTTCACTTTTAAGAGCGGTTAACATCTTAATCGCTCTTAAATGTGAAGATATGATAGCGGTTCCACGTTAACCGCTATCTAAAGTGTCGATTTTTTGAAAAAGTGATCCATCATTTGAAAAATTATATATTCTAAAATACAATTTATTTTAATTTCTATAATATATATATATATATATATATATATATATATAAATGAAAATAAGTTATATTGTGGAATATATATTTTATATTATAGTAATTAATATAAATTATATTTTAGAATATATATATATATATATATATATATATATATATAATTTTACATCAAAATATATTCAAATAATCGAGACTTTAGATAGCGGTTAAGGTGGAACCGCTATCATATGTTCACTTTTAAGAGCGGTTAACATTTTAACCACTCTTAAATGTGAAGATATTATAGCGGTTCCACGTTAACCGCTACCTAAAGTCTCGATTATTTCGAAAAGTGATCGATCATTTGAAAAATTATATATTCTAAAATATAATTTATTTTAATTTCTATAATATATATATATATATATATATATATATATATATAAATGAAAATAAGTTATATTGTGGAATATATATTTTATATTATAGTAATTAATATAAATTATATTTTAATATATATATATATATATATATATATATATATATAATTTTACATCAAAATATATTCAAATAATCGAGACTTTAGATAGCGGTTAAGGCGGAACCGCTATCATATGTTCACTTTTTAGAGCGGTTAACATCTTAACCGCTCTTAAATGTGAACATATGATAACGGTTCACGTTAACCGCTATCTAAAGTCTCGATTATTTGAAAAAGTCATCGATCTTTTAAATAAAAATTATATATTCTAAAAAATTATATATTTTAATTTCTATAATATATATAAATGAAAATAAGTTATATTGTGGAATATATATTTTATATTATAGTAATTAATATAAATTATATTTTAGAATATATATATATATATATACATAATTTTACATCAAAATATATTCAAATAATCGAGACTTTAGATAGCGGTTAATGCGGAACCGCTATCATATGTTCATTTTTAAGAGCGGTTGCATCTTAACCGCTCTTAAATGTGAAGATATGATAGCGGTTCCACGTTAACCGCTATCGAAAGTCTCGAATATTTGAAAAAGTGATCGATCATTTGGAAAACTAATCGATCATTTGAAAAATTATATATTCTAAAATATAATTTATTTTAATTTCTATAATATATATATATATATAAATGAAAATAAGTTATATTGTGGAATATATATTTTATATTATAGTAATTAATATAAATTATATTTTAGAATATATATATATATATATATATATATATATATATATTTTTTTTTACATCAAAATATATTCAAATAATCGAGACTTTAGATAACGAGTTAAGGTGGAACCGCTATCATATGTTCACTATTAAGAGCGGTTAACATTTTAACCGCTCTTAAATGTGAAGATATGATAGCGGTTCCACATTAACCGCTATCTAAAGTCTCGATTATTTGAAAAAGTGATCGATCATTTGGAAAAATAATCGATCATTTGAAAAATTATATATTCTTAAATATAATTTATGTTAATTTCTATAATATATATATATATATATATATATATATATATATAATATAGTATATATATATATATATATATATATATATATATATATATATATATAATTTTACATCAAAATATATTCAAATAATCGAAACTTTAGATAGCGGTTAACGCGGAACCGCTATCATATGTTCACTTTTAAGAGCGGTTGCATCTTAACCGCTCTTAAATGTGAAGATATGATAGCGGTTCCACGTTAACCGCTATCTAAAGTCTCGATTATTTAAAAAAGTGATCGATCATTTAGAAAAGTAATCGATCATTTGAAAAAGTATATATTGTAAAATATAACTTATTTTAATTTCTATAATATATATATATATATATATATATATATATATATATATATATAATTTTACATCAAAATATATTCAAATAATCGAGACTTTAGATAGCGATTAAGGTGGAACCACTATCATATTTTCACTTTTAAGAGCGGTTAACATCTTAACCGCTCTTAAATGTGAACATATGATAGCGGTTCCACGTTAACCGCTATCTAAAGTCTCGATTATTTGAAAAAGTGATCGATCATTTGAAAAATTATATATTCTAAAATATAATTTATTTTAATTTTTATAATATATATAAATGAAAGGAAGTTATATTGTGGAATATATATTTTATATTATAGTAATTAATATAAATTATGTTTTAGAATATATATATATATATATATATATATATATATATATATAATTTCACATCAAAATATATTCAAATAATCGAGACTTTAGATAGCGGTTAACGCTGAACCGCTATCATATGTTCACTTTTAAGAGCTGGTAGCATTTTTAACCGCTCTTAAATGTGAAGATATGATAGCGGTTCCACGTGAACCGCTATCTAAAGTCACGATTATTTGAAAAAGTGATCGATCATTTGGAAAAGTAATCGATCATTTGTAAAATTATATATTCTAAAATATAATTTATTTTAATTTCTATAATATATATATATATATATATATATATATATATATATATATATATAAAAATGAAAATAAGTTATATTGTGGAATATATATTTTATATTATAGTAATTAATATAAATTATATTTTAGAATATATATATATATATATATATATATATATATATAATTTTACATCAAAATATATTCAAATAATCGAGATTTTAGATAGCGGTTAAGGTGGAACCGCTATCATATGTTCACTTTTAAGAGCGGTTAACATTTTAACCGCTCTTAAATGTGAACATATGATAGCGGTTCCACGTTAACCGCTATCTAAAGTCTCGATTATTTGAAAAAGTGATCGATCATTTGAAATAGTAATCGATCTTTTGAAAAATTATATATTCTAAAATATAATTTATTTTAATTTCTATATATATATATATATATATATATATATATATATATATAAATGAAAATAAGTTATATTGTAGAATATATATTTTATATTATAGTAATTAATATAAATTATATTTTAGAATATATATATATATATATATATATATATATAATTTTACATCAAAATATATTCAAATAATCGAGACTTTAGATAGCGGTTAAGGTGGAACCGCTATCATATGTTCACTTTTAAGAGCGGTTAACATCTTAATCGCTCTTAAATGTGAAGATATGATAGCGGTTCCACGTTAACCGCTATCTAAAGTGTCGATTTTTGAAAAAGTGATCCATCATTTGAAAAATTATATATTCTAAAATACAATTTATTTTAATTTCTATAATATATATATATATATATATATATATATATATAAATGAAAATAAGTTATATTGTGGAATATATATTTTATATTATAGTAATTAATATAAATTATATTTTAGAATATATATATATATATATATATATATATATATATATATATATATATAATTTTACATCAAAATATATTCAAATAATCGAGACTTTAGATAGCGGTTAAGGTGGAACCGCTATCATATGTTCACTTTTAAGAGCGGTTAACATTTTAACGGCTCTTAAATGTGAAGTTATAATAGCGGTTCCACGTTAACCGCTATCTAAAGTCTTGATTATTTGAAAAAGTGATCGATCATTTGGAAAAATAATCGATCATTTGAAAAATTATATATTCTAAAATATAATGTATTTTAATTTCTATAATATATATATATATATATATATATATATATATATATATATTCTAAAATATAATTTATATTAATTACTATAATATAAAATATATATTCCACAATATAACTTATTTTCATTTATATATATATATATACATATAATTTTACATCAAAATATATTCAAATAAATCGAGACTTTAGATAGCGGTTAAGGTGGAACCGCTATCATATATATATATATATATATATATATATATATATATATATATATATTATAGAAATTAAAATAAATTATATCTTAGAATATATAATTTTTCAAATGATCGAATACTATTTCAAATGATCGATCACTTTTTCAAATAATCAAGACTTTAGATAACGGTTAGCGTGAAACCGCTATCATATGTTCACTTTTAAGAGCGGTTTACATCTTAACAGCTCTTAAATGAAAATAAGTTATATTGTGGAATATATATTTTATATTATAGTAATTAATATAAATTATATTTTAGATATATATATATATATATATATATATATATATAATTTTACATCAAAATATATTCAAATAATCGAGACTTTAGATAGCGGTTAAGGTGGAACCGCTATCATATGTTCAATTTTAAGAGCGGTTAACATTTTAACGGCTCTTAAATGTGGAGTTATAATAGCGGTTCCACGTTAACCGCTATCTAAAGTCTTGATTATTTGAAAAAGTGATCGATCATTTGGAAAAATAATCGATCATTTGAAAAATTATATATTCTAAAATATAATTTATTTTAATTTCTATAATATATATATATATATATATATATATATATATATATAAATGAAAATAAGTTATATTGTGGAATATATATTTTATATTATAGTAATTAATATAAATTATATTTTATAATATATATATATATACATATAATTTTACATCAAAATATATTCAAATAAATCGAGACTTTAGATAGCGGTTAAGGTGGAACCGCTATCATATGTTCACTTTTAAGAGCGGTTAACATCTTAACCGCTCTTAAATGTGAACATATGATAGCGGTTCCACGCTAACCGTTATCTAAAGTCTCGATTATTTGAAAAAGTAATCGATCATTTGAAAAATTATATATTCTAAGATATAATTTATTTTAATTTCTATAATATATATATATATATATATATATATATATAAATGAAAATAAGTTATATTGTGGAATATATATTTTATATTATAGTAATTAATATAAATTATGTTTTAGAATATTATATATATATATATATATATATATATATATATATAATTTTACATCAAAATATATTCAAATAATCGAGACTTTAGATAGCGGTTAACGCGGAACCGCTATCTTATGTTCACTTTTAAGAGCGGTTCCATCTCAACCGCTCTTAAATGTGAAGATATGATAGTGGTTCCACGTTAACCGCTATCTAAAGTCTCGATTATTTGAAAAAGTGATCGATCATTTGGAAAAGTAATCGATCATTTGAAAAATTATATATTCTAAAATATAATTTATTTTAATTTCTATAATATATATATATATATATATATATATATATATATTATAAATGAAAATAAGTTATATTAATGTAATATATATATAAAATATATAGTCCATTAATATAACTTATTATTTATATATATATATATATATATATATATATATATATATATATATAATTTTACATCAAAATATATTCAAATAATCGAGACTTTAGATAGCAGTTAAGGTGGAATCGCTTAAGATATGTTCACTTTTAAGAGCGGTTAACATTTTAACCACTCTTAAATGTGAAGATATGATAGCGGTTCCACGTTAATCGCTATCTAAAGTCTCGATTATTTGGAAAAATAATCGATCATTTGAAAAATTATATATTCTAAAATATAATTTATTTTAATTTCTATAATATATATAAATGAAAATAAGTTATATTGTGGAATATATATTTTATATTATAGTAATTAATATAAATTATATTTTAGAATATATATATATATATATATATATATATATATATATATAATTTTACATCAAAATATATTCAAATAATCGAGACTTTAGATAGCGGTTCACGCGGAACCGCTATCATATGTTCACTTTTAAGAGCGGTGATACCGCTCTTAAATGTGAAGATATGATAGCGGTTTCACGTTAACCGCTATCTAAAGTCTCGATTATTTGAAAAAGTGATCGATTATTTGGAAAAGTAATCGATCATTTGTAAAATTATATATTCTAAAATATAATTTATTTTAATTTCTATAATATATATATATATATATATATATATATATATAAATGAAAATAAGTTATATTGTGGAATATATATTTTATATTATAGTAATTAATATAAATTATATTTTAGAATATATATATATATATATATATATATATATATATACTTTTACATCAAAATATATTCAAATAATCGAGACTTTAGATAGCGGTTAAGGTGGAACCGCTATCATATGTTCACTTTTAAGAGCGGTTAACATTTTAACCGCTCTTAAATGTGAAGATATGATAAGCGGTTCCACGTTAACCACTATCTAAAGTCACGATTATTTGAAAAAGTGATCGATCATTTGGAAAAATTATATATTCTAAAATATAATTTATTTTAATTTCTATAATATATATATATATATATATATATATATATATTTATATAAATGAAAATAAGTTATATTGTGGAATATATATTTTATATTATAGTAATTAATATAAATTATATTTAAATATATATATATATATATATATATATATAATTTTACATCAAAATATATTCAAATAATCGAGACTTTAGATAGCGGTTAAGGTGGAACCGCTATCATATGTTCACTTTTAAGAGCGGTTAACATCTTAACCGCTCTTAAATGTGAACATATGATAGCGGTTCCACGTTAACCGCTATCTAAAGTCTCGATTATTTGAAAAATGATCGATCATTTGAAAAATTATATATTCTAAAATATAATTTATTTTAAGTTCTATAATATATATAAATGAAAAGAAGTTATATTGTGGAATATATAATTTATATTATAGTAATTAATATAAATTATATTTAAATAATATATATATATATATATATATATATATATATATATATATATAATTTTACATCAAAATATATTCAAATAATCGAGACTTTAGATAGCGGTTAAGGTGGAACCGCTATCATATGTTCACTTTTAAGAGCGAGTTAACATCTTAACCGCTCTTAAATGTGAACATATGATAGCGGTTCCATGTTAACCGCTATCAAAAGTCTCGATTATTTGAAAAAGTGATCGATCATTTGAAATAGTAATCGATCATTTGAAAAATTATATATTCTAAAATATAATTAATTTTAATTTCTATAATATATATATATATATATATATATATATATATATATAAATGAAAATAAGTTATATTATGGAATATATATTTTATATTATAGTAATTAATATAAATTATATTTTAGAATATATATATATATATATATATATATATATATATATATATAATTTTACATCAAAATATATTTGAATAATAGAGACTTCACTACAAAAAAACGCTTATTCGCGGTAATTACCTACGGATTATAATCCGTAGGTATTGCAATTACCTTAACAAAATACTTTTATTTATTACAACCCCCTCCCTTATTTTTTATTATTACCTATAACCCCCTCCCCTTTATATTATATTTTTATTATTTATTATATTTTCGAAACTTTGAATTATTATTAGATTAAGGGAATTGTCATTGGCGGGATTCGAACCCAAGTACCTCGAGTTGGAGGCGATACTCCAACCACTAAACTATTAGGTTATTTTGAAAATAATTTACAAATAAATTATATTTATATTTATCCATGTAAATATATAAATATAAAATATATATAAATATAAAATATATATAAATATAAAATATATATAAATATAAAATATATATAAATATAAAAAATATATATAAATATAAAAAATATATATAAATATAAAATATATAATATAAAATATATATAAATATAAAATATATATAAATATAAAATATATTTATATTTTGATATATTTATATATTTATATATTTATATATTTATATATTTATATATTTATATATTTATATATTTATATATTTATATATTTATATATTTATACATTTAAATATTTGTATTTATATATTTATATTTATTTATTTATGTATTTATATATTTATGTATTTATATATTTATATATTTATATATTTATATATTTATATATTTATCTATTTATATATTTATGTATTTATGTATTTATATATTTATGTATTTATATATTTATGTATTTATATATTTATGTATTTATGTATTTATGTATTTATATATTTATGTATTTATATATTTATGTATTTATATATTTATGTATTTATATATTTATGTATTTATATATTTATGTATTTATATATTTATATATTTATATATTTATATATTTATGTATTTATGTATTTATGTACTTATGTAGTTATGTACTTATGTATTTATGTACTTATGTATTTATGTATTTATGTATTTATGTATTTATATATTTATGTATTTATGTATTTATATATTTTTATATTTATCTATTTATATATTTATGTATTTATATATTTATATATTTATATATTTATATATTTATATATTTATATATTTGTATATTTGTATATTTGTATATTTGTATATTTGTATATTTGTATATTTGTATATTTGTATATTTGTATATTTGTATATTTGTATATTTGTATATTGGACCAGATTCCTCATCTACAATTTATAATTTGTATTGGACCAGATTCTATATATAATTTGTATTGGACCAGATTCCTCATCTACAATTTCATCGGGGATTTGTACATATAATTTTATGGCATTGCTTGTCTTATCATTTCTAATATTCATGGAAAAATTAGGATAGCAATTAAAGAAAGCGGGACCATCATGTAAGTTACTTTCTAATATGGCTATTATGGAATCATTAAATTTTTTAAGTCTTATATCTCTTAATAATATTAATATTGGACTATTAATTCCTATTCTATAATTAGGTTTGGCGGCTACTTGTATTAATCCTAAATGTATAAAATTATATCCCTTTTTAATATGTTGATCTAATATATTTTGTTCTAGGATATTTATTATTTTATTATTCTTAGTACCTGGGTAGCTATATTCTACTATGTGGATTTCATCTTGGTTAACGGACCAGAATTTATGTTGTTTGTAAACTTCACATTTTTTTATTATAGGTATTGACCAATTATGTAGAGAGTTTTCTATTTCTGCAATTTCTAATTCTTTATCTTTATTTTCTTGTTGATTAGAAGAAGAGGCTTCTTGCTGTGGGGTTCTTACTATTATCTGTTTATCCTTGTTTCTTAATCCTAGATCGCTTAAGGTTCTTAAGAAATTAGGCATTCTTGTTCTCTCACGGGTTTCCATGCTACGGGACCACCTTTACCGATCACGCTAAACCAACGGTTTTACTGCCTCTCTCAGGACTTACGACCGGGACCACGTGCTCCTAGGGCTAACCAACGTATAAGTACCTCGCAGTACTACACTTATACCCTTAAAGAACCAGAATGTCTAAATTCTTAATTACTTAAGAATTGTTGGATTACGACGCAATTTTAAACAAATATTAGTTTGAACCTAAGCAAAAAGATTCCCTGCTTTTCTTAGTTTTCTGTTAAGATATCTAATATTACACTGATACCAGATTCTTATCCAATTATGTAAAATTGGGTCGTTTTTGTTTTAATTCAGTTTTATTCATGTGTTTTCTAAATTTTCTTTTAAGGCAGTGTATTCTTCTTACCATGCTAATTGCTGGATTTGGACTATGTTCTGGTCTAAGATTAGCGTCATTTAAATTATTAACAAACTCTAATCCTGGTAATACAGGTTGTGGGAGGTGAACGAATTGTTCTCTAGGTGGAGTTTCTAACATATTAAAAGGATTGGGTACATATATTGGATGTTCCATACTATTCCCCCCAAAGAAAATTTAGAATAATTTTGTAGAAAAGATATAAATAAATCAGAAATAATATTCTAGTAAATATTGAGAAAATTGCATAGCAAATCATTCAAATAATTAAAACTATTGATGCAAATCAATAGTGGATCTCGAAGCGTTGGCTCCGATACCACTTATATAAGGATCGAATATAAGAAATCTGAATCGGCTTAGCTAGGTTAGACAATTTCTTATATCACGGATAAGGAAGCGAAAATATGTACGAAAATAAAGTCAAGACAACTTACAAAACTCATGAAGAAGGAAGACGAAATGCTTGGGAACTTCAAAGATTTTATTAAACTTTAGAAAACATTACATGAAAAGCCTCTGCCGATTATAATGGCAAGAGTCCTTATTTATAGTTAAACATGAAGCTTCTAGATTTTTTCTAATTTACAATACTATCCTTATTCTACATTATTACAAAAGATTTTGGCCGACAACTTTTACTGTTCTAGATAAGCATCTTGGAAAACTTTTCTTTGTGGAATCGTCCTTTCTTGGCTTTTTCTTTTTCGATAAGATTCTTGAAGATTGTATAATCATTGTCTTTGTCTTCTAGTCGAACATTTCAAAAGGATTGATCTAATTTATGGATTCATCAGAATCACTCTTCTGTGATGTGGCAGCTTTTTGATGGATAAGTCTTTGAATTTCTTCCACGCTAGTAGCTTTGGCTATATCTTCAAATAATTGTTTCTTTTCTTGTTCTAACAATATGGATGGACTTAGTGATGCATTTTGAACTTCTATCCCTCTTCTGGCTTGATGATTTCTCTGCCAATTGTCAATTCTTGTTTTGCTGAGGATGTCTTGATTAAAGTTTTTCCACCATTTAATTTGAAACTCTCTGGATAATGATTTAATGTTTATATTTTCATACATTTGTTCGATGATGAAATCCTAGGCGACTATCCAGGTTATGGATTGTGTGGCTACAAATGAAATGAGTCTAAATCCTTGGTCAAAATCTGTTTTTTCTCGGAAGTATTCATAAATCTCCTGTACTCTTTGTGGAAACATTGTGGGGAGAGGTCCAAAGAATGAAAACCATCTGATGAACCATCTGGGGAATTTTAGAGATATTTCTTTTCTAAACCATATGAACCATGAATGGGTTTTTGGCAAAATATATAAGGCATTATACCAGGCATCTATATAATCAAAATAAGTATAAGTTTGTGGTGAGAATTTTCTGGAAAAGGATTTGGCTAAATAAGGAGATTGGTTCCAATCTTCTGGAGTTAAGATATTTAATATTTTTAGTTTAGAGAATTTGGTGAAGGTCTTGGTAGGATCTTGGTGATGAGTTATTTCTACTGAATCAGTATCAATTAAAATAAACTCGTAAAATGTTTGGGTCTTTTCTGGATTGGTAGGAATGTATTGAAATTTGGAAGGTAGTATATATTTGGCTGTGGTTTGGGCATCTTGTTTAATCCAAGATTTTTCTAATACTGTGATGATTAGGGTTTCTGGCTTATGAAGATATATATCTTGGTCATAAGAGATCTGTGTTAAGGTTGTTGATGGTGTGGCTTGGAATGAGGATGAGGAAGCTAATAATTTTGAGGATTGGGCCAAAAAGTCTTTTGGACCAATAAGAGTATTGCAATATTGGAGTGGAGTAAACCTGTTAGTTGTTTTTGGTGGTGTTGGTGGAGGAGGTGCTTTTAACACTTCTGCTAAGGTTGTCTTAGCTTTCTCTTGGCGAGTGACATATGATGTATTTGGTTCCAGTGGGGAACCATATTGATCTTTGGATTTTGGCTTTTCACTCATCTTTAATATCCTGTAAAAATTCTCGTGTTAAGAAATCGGGTAAAACATTATTTTTTCCTTTAATATGTTCAATTTCAAAATCAAAGCAGGATAATAAAGCTTGCCATCTGGCGAAGATATGTTTTGAAATAAGATTTTGGACATCTTTGGTTAAAACACTAGGTGCTGATTTACAATCAGTTCTTATTAAAAAAAATTTATTGAATAAATCATCTTGGAATTTTTGTAAGCACAAAACAATTGCTAAAATTTCTTTTTTAACTGTTGAATATTTTTGTTGACTTTGGTGCCAGATACCAGAATGATATCTAACAATTTGTTCTTTTGAAGAATTTTGAATTATTTGTTTTAAAACCCCTCCATAACCTAATTCTGAGGCATCAGTTTCTACTATAAGGAAGGCTTGAGGGTCTGGTATTCCTAAGCATGGCAATTTTTTGACTAAAGTTTTTATTTTAACAATTGTTTGGGTCATCTCTTCTGACCATGGAGGTGGATTCTTTCTAAGTCTTTTAAATAGGGGTGTACATATAATTCTAATATTTGGAATAAATTCTGCTATATAATTAACACATCCTAAAAATCTTTGTAGTTGATTTTTATCTTTTATTTCATTAGGAAATCTAGAGGTAAATTCTAAAGATCTTTGAATAGGAGTTATAGTATTTTGATATATGTCATATCCTAAAAATCTAATTTTTGTTTGGAATAACTTCATTTTCTTTGCGAGATACTACTAATCAGTTTTCTTTCATAATTTTTATAAATATATCTAAATGATTAATGTGTTCAGAAATATTTTTAGAAAATATTAATACATCGTCTAAATATACTATAGAAAATTTTGTATATGGATTAAAAATATCATTCATGATGTTTTGGAATTCGCTTGGGGCATTTTTTAATCCAAAGGGCATTACATTCCATTCATAATGTCCGAAGGGTACAACAAAGGCAGTTTTGTATTTATCTTTTTCTTCTATTCCTATTTGGTAATATCCTGATTTTAAATCAAATTTGGAAAATACTAAGGCGTCATGTATTCTTTTAATTAGATCAGTTTTATTTGGTAATGGGTATCTAATCCATTTTAATACTTTGTTTAATGGTTTATAATTTATAACTAATCTTGGTGTTCCTCTTTCTATTTACGATGCTTTCATTACATAAAATCCCGAACAACTCCAAGGGGATTTTGATGGTCTAATTAATTTTTTATCTAAATATTCTTGGATTTCTTTCTTACAATATTCTAAATATTCTTGGTTCATTTGTATTGGTCTAGATTTTGTTGGTATTTGTTTTTCATCAAAATTATCTATATATGGTAATGATACTGAATATTTTTTTCTATGCCAGAAGGCAGTTGGGTTTGTTTCACAAATTTCTTTTTCTATTTTTTCTTCATAATCTTTTATTATTTTTTGTATTTTAGGATTATTTATTTGGTCTTCTATTTTTTTGAATTTTATTTCTTTATTAAGTAAGTTTATTTGTTTTTTCTTATTATCTATTCTTGTTATAGATGAGTCTTTTAACAGATTTAGTTCTCTAGATCTTGGTGGTTTTATGAATTCAAAACATATTTCTTTTCCTAAGGTATTAGTTACTAATCCTAATTCTGTTACTTGGAATGGGTATAGAAGAGTTAAAAAAGGTGTTCCTAATATCATTTGGGTATTCATATTTTTTATTAATACAAATGAGGTATTATAACATATTTTATCTTTACATATTTTTGCGTTAGATAATTTATATTGTATATTCATTTTTGAACCATTTGCACTTGTAACTCTTTCAAGGGTTTTTTCGTAATATTGTGTAGGGATTAATCCTTCTTGTATACAATTAACATCTGCTCCAGAGTCTATCAAGGCTATTATTTTAAATGTTTCTTCTTTGATTATTAAATTTATTTCTGTATGCCATTTATGAGTAGTTATAAGGCTTAGTAGACTTATATAACTATTATCTAATATAGGTTCTTGTTCTTCTTCATTTTTACTATTACTATGTTGGCCTTTTAATATTTCTTTTCCCTCTAATTCTAGTAATCTATATTCTAATGACAAGTCATTTTCTTTTAGTATTTTAACTTCTTGTTTAAGATTTTTAATTTCGTCTTGTAAGTCTTTTATAGTTATTTGTTGACTAGGGCTTCTAAACCTATTATAAATTTCTTTTATATTTATGGGTTCTATTTCATTTTTTATTTTTTCTGTTTTTGTAATTAGGTCGTTTAATTGGGTTATAAATTCAGTTTTTAATGGAGAGTCTTCCATTTTTCCGATAATATGGATTAGTGTAGAAGTTTGGTCTCCGGTTAACATGTTTATGGTTCTACAATTCTTACAATTACAAAGTTCTGGGCCTAAGCAATATTCATTATCACTTTCTTCTATTGAACTATTAGTTTCTATTTGTTCTACTTCTAATTCACTACTAATTTCGTCTTCGGATTCTATAGAATCTTCGATTCTTACGGTTCGGAATTAATTAATATATTTAATAGACTTTCTTTTAATTTTTCATCTTGAATTTGATTTATTTTTTGGACTACTTTACAATTATTGGCATAATGACCTAGTTTACCACATTTCCAGATACATTATCTTTTTCTTTTGTTTCTTATGTAATGGTCTTCTTTTAGGCTTTTGTTCTATTGTTTGTCTTTGTGTTTTATTATAGGGTTTTCTATATGGGTTTTTGTATTGAGTTTTATTGGGTTTTGTGGCCTTTTTTATAGCTTTATTGGTTTTTGCACTAGGAGCTCTAATGGGTTCCATTCAGTATTGTTGACAAAAAGATCCTATTTCTTTTTATTAATCATGCTATCTTTTCTGATTTTATTTTGTAATTTATAATCGGTACATATTTGTAATCCAGTTTCTACTATTATATTATGTATTTGGCCATAGGTTAATGTATTATAAGGTATTGGATTTCCATAATGTTTTTCTATATTCATTTTTACCTTTTCAGCAAATAATTTTGGTAATCCAGCTAAGAATCTTTCTTTCCAAAAACCAGCAAATCCATCTGGTCTTAATGTTACTTTGGATAAGAAATTATCTTTATACCATCTGTAGTCAGACATTGTTGGGCAATATAGATTAGCTAGTTGATTGGTTGCTCTATCTTTATATACATTAGGATCTCCTACAAAATTATTGATTATGGTATAAATTAAAGTAGATACTGCGTTTTCTTGGTTTCCTTCTGGTTTTACACTATTTATTATCATTTGTTTTTCTTCATTAGAACAAAGATTATCCCACCAACCTTTCAGTTGGCCAGTAAATCCTTGTATAATGATTATAGCAGCTGATTTATCGCTACTTCCTTTAGTCTTATAGGCAGTTGCGGCCATAGTCATTTGGCATGTTAAATCTAATATGGCTTGTTCACTAAGTCCATCTAGGTTCCATTCGACTATTGAATCTCCAGAGAATGAATTTTGAATATATTCACTTCTTTCTTCAAATTGTATATCAGCAGCTGTAGGTCTAGGATAATAGTTTCTAAGTTTTGGATATGATCTAAGTTTTTCTATTGATAAGGTATTTATTATATTTTTATTCAAGTTTAATTTTTCAAACATTCTCTTTAATTCTTCTATTTTCAATCCAGTATTATCTCCTAATTTGATATCATTTAATTCTTCTTGTGGTATTTCTAATACTTTATATATTGGACTTCTAGGTTCTTTAGAACTTCTTGGAATATTATTGTGATCTAAATCATTGTTATTTTCTATTCTGTCTAATTGTTTTGACATTACTTCTAACATTATATTAGAATAATTTAATTGGGAGTTTATTTTTTTAATATCTCTTTTTTCTATAGGTTTATCATCTATAATTGTATCCTTGTATGGACTGGCTTCTACATCTAAGTCTTTTGAAGGATTTATTATTATTCCTTGTTGTGGCGGATACTCTGATTCTATTATTTCATTTTTTAATGTTTTCCAACTAGTAGTTGTTTTAATTAATGGATTTAATTCATTACTGTTAAAAGGGTATTCTAATTGTTTTATTTTACTATATTGTGAAAACCAATCAAAGAAATAAAGGTTTATCTCTTTTTGTTCCATATAATCATAAAATTCTTTTCTAAATTTTATAGTTTCTTCTTTACTATAAGTTTTAAAATACCAATCTCTTTTATCTTTATTGTAGTTAGCTTCGAAATCTTGCCTAATCCAATTTTTATCTATTTCGAAAGATTCTATTTTGTTTAAGGTATTTAAAATTTGTGAGGTTGTTGGAGAATATTGAGGTGATTCTGATTTCTTAGATTCCTCATATACTGGCCTTGTCACTATGGGAGTTACATTATGTATTCCTTTCAAGTCTAGATTTAATGTTGATCCATCTATTGAGTGTCTTGAAGATTGTCCTTTGTTAATTACTTGTGGTTCTCTTATTGTTAAAGAAGATGATCTATTCATTCTTAATCTAATATTTGGACCTTCTTGTATTATTTCTCTAATTTGTGTGTTATATATTTTTGGTTCTTCTATAATGTTTTCTAATTTCCATTCTTCAGGTATATGGCTAATGACTTCATTATGACTTAATCTTTTTGGTGTTTGAACGGATGATTTTCTAAGGTTGGCTTCTACCAAGATTGTTTCCTCCTTGGATGAAGATCTTAGGGCTCTATAATTGTAATCTATTTTTGTCACTTTATAATAAATTCTATATATAATTTGTATTGGACCAGATTCCTCATCTACAATTTCATCAGGGATTTGTACATATAATTTTATGGCATTGCTTGTCTTATCATTTCTAATATTCATGGAAAAATTAGGATAGCAATTAAAGAAAGCGGGACCATCATGTAAGTTACTTTCTAATATGGCTATTATGGAATCATTAAATTTTTTAAGTCTTATATCTCTTAATAATATTAATATTGGACTATTAATTCCTATTCTATAATTAGGTTTGGCGGCTACTTGTATTAATCCTAAATGTATAAAATTATATCCCTTTTTAATATGTTGATCTAATATATTTTGTTCTAGGATATTTATTATTTTATTATTCTTAGTACCTGGGTAGCTATATTCTACTATGTGGATTTCATCTTGGTTAACGGACCAGAATTTATGTTGTTT
This sequence comes from Sphenostylis stenocarpa, assembly GCA_963425845.1. Taxonomy (NCBI): domain Eukaryota; kingdom Viridiplantae; phylum Streptophyta; class Magnoliopsida; order Fabales; family Fabaceae; genus Sphenostylis; species Sphenostylis stenocarpa. Next base: position 19,208,003 of record OY731402.1, on the reverse strand, counting down.
GTAAACTTCACATTTTTTTATTATAGGTATTGACCAATTATGTAGAGAGTTTTCTATTTCTGCAATTTCTAATTCTTTATCTTTATTTTCTTGTTGATTAGAAGAAGAGGCTTCTTGCTGTGGGGTTCTTACTATTATCTGTTTATCCTTGTTTCTTAATCCTAGATCGCTTAAGGTTCTTAAGAAATTAGGCATTCTTGTTCTCTCACGGGTTTCCATGCTACGGGACCACCTTTACCGATCACGCTAAACCAACGGTTTTACTGCCTCTCTCAGGACTTACGACCGGGACCACGTGCTCCTAGGGCTGACCAACATATAAGTACCTCGCAGTACTACACTTATACCCTTAAAGAACCAGAATGTCTAAATTCTTAATTACTTAAGAATTGTTGGATTAACACGCAATTTTAAACAAATATTAGTTTGAACCTAAGCAAAAAGATTCCCTGCTTTTCTTAGTTTTATGTTAAGATATCTAATATTACACTGATACCAGATTCTTATCCAATTATGTAAAATTGGGTCGTTTTGTTTTAATTCAGTTTTATTCATGTGTTTTCTAAATTTTCTTTTAAGGCAGTGTATTCTTCTTACCATGCTAATTGCTGGATTTGGACTATGTTCTGGTCTAAGATTAGCGTCATTTAAATTATTAACAAACTCTAATCCTGGTAATACAGGTTGTGGGAGGTGAACGAATTGTTCTCTAGGTGGAGATTCTAACATATTAAAAGGATTGGGTACATATATTGGATGTTCCATACTATTCCCCCCAAAGAAAATTTAGAATAATTTTGTAGAAAAGATATAAATAAATCAGAAATAATATTCTAGTAAATATTGAGAAAATTGCATAGCAAATCATTCAAATAATTAAAACTATTGATGCAAATCAATAGTGGATCTCGAAGCGTTGAGAAAACTTATATAAGTGGTATCGAGCCAACGCTACGAGATCCACTATTGATTTGCATCAATAGTTTTAATTATTTGAATGATTTGCTATGCAATTTTCTCAATATTTACTAGAATATTATTTACGATTTATTTATATCTTTTCTACAAAATTATTCTAAATTTTCTTTGGGGGAATAGTATGGAACATCCAATATATGTACCCAATCCTTTTAATATGTTAGAATCTCCACCTAGAGAACAATTCGTTCACCTCCACAACTGTATTACCGAGATTAGAGTTTGTTAATAATTTAAATGACGCTAATCTTAGACCGAACATAGTCCAAATCAGCAATTAGCATGGTAAGAAGAATACACTTGCCTTAAAAGAAAATTTAGAAAACACATGAATAAAACGAATTAAAACAAAGCGACCCAATTTTACATAATTGGATAAGAATCAGTATCGATGTAATATTAGATATCTTAACGTAAAACTAAGAAAAGCGAGGAATCTTTTTGCTTAGGTTCAAACTAATATTTGTTTAAAATTGCGTGTTAATCCAACAATTCTTAAGTAATTAAGAATTTAGACATTCGGTTCTTTAAGGAGTATAAGTGTAGTCTTGCGAGGTACCTATGTTGGTCGACCCTAGAAGCACGTGGTCCGACGTAAGTCTGAGAGAAGCGTAAAACCGTTGGTTTAGCGTGATCGGTAAAAGTGGTCACGTAGCATGGAAACTCGTGAAGAACAAGAATGCCTAATTTCTTAAGAACTTAAGCGATCTAGGATTAAGAAACAAGGATAAACGAATAATAGTAAGAACCCGACGAAGAAGCCTCTTCTTCTAATCAACGAGAAAATAAAGATAAAGAATTAGAAATTGCAGAAATAGAAAACTCTCACATAATTGGTCAATACCTATAATAAAAAAATGTGAAGTTTACAAACAACATAAATTACGGTTCGTTAACCAGATGAAATCCACATAGTAGAATATAGCTACCAGGTACTAAGAATAATAAAATAATAAATATCCTAGAACAAAATATATTAGATCAACATATTAAAAGGGATATAATTTTATACATTTAGGATTAATACAAGTAAGCTAAACCTAATTATAGAATAGGAATTAATAGTCCAATATTAATATTATTAAGAGATATAAGACTTAAAAATTTAATGATTCCATAATAACCATATTAGAAAGTAACTTACATGATAGTCCTCTTTAATTGCTATCCTAATTTTTCCATGAATATTAGAAATGATAAGACAAGCAATGCCATAAAATTATATGTACAAATCCACGATGAAATTGTAGATGAGAATCTGGTCCAATACAAATTATATATAGAATTTATTATAAAGTGACAAAAATAGATTACAATTATAGAGCCCTAAGATCTTCATCCAAGGAGAAGCAATCTTGGTAGAAGCCAACCTTAGAAAATCATCCGTTCAAACACCAAAAGATTAAGTCATAATGAAGTCATTAGCCATATACTGAAGAATGGAAATTAGAAAACATTATAGAAGAACCAAAAATATATAACACACAAATTAGAGAAATAATACAAGAAGGTCAAATATTAGATTAAGAATGAATAGATCATCTTCTTTAACAATAAGAGAACCACAAGTAATTAACAAAGGACAATCTTCAAGACACTCAATAGATGGATCAACATTAAATCTAGACTTGAAAGGAATACATAATGTAACTCCCATAGTGACAAGGCCGTATATGAGGAATCTAAGAAATCGAATCACCTCAATATTCTCAACAACCTCACAAATTTTAAATACCTTAAACAAAATAGAATCTTTCGAAATAGATAAAAATTGGATTAGGCAAGATTTCAAGCTAACTACAATAAAGATAAAAGAGATTGGTATTTTAAAACTTATAGTAAAGAAGAAACTATAAAATTTAGAAAAGAATTTTATGATTATATGGAACAAAAAGAGATAAACCTTTATTTCTTTGATTGGTTTTCACAATATAGTAAAATAAAACAATTAGAATACCCTTTTAGCAGTAATGAATTAAATCCATTAATTAAAACAACTACTAGTTGGAAAACATTAAAAAATGAAATAATAGAATAAGAGTATCCATACAACAAGGAATAATAATAAATCCTTCAAAAGACTTAGATGTAGAAGCCGATCCATACAAGGATACAATTATAGATGATAAACCTATAGAAAAAAGAGATATTAAAAAATAAACTCCCAATTAAATTATTCTAATATAATGTTAGAAGTAATGTCAAAACAATTAGACAGAATAGAAAATAACAATGATTTAGATCACAATAATATTCCAAGAAGTTCTAAAGAACCTAGAAGTCCAATATATAAAGTATTAGAAATACCACAAGAAGAATTAAATGATATCAAATTAGGAGATAATACTGGATTGAAAATAGAAGAATTAAAGAGAATGTTTGAAAAATTAAACTTGAATAAAAATATAATAAATACCTTATCAATAGAAAAACTTAGATCATATCCAAAACTTAGAAACTATTATCCTAGACCTACAGCTGCTGATATACAATTTGAAGAAAGAAGTGAATATATTCAAAATTCATTCTCTGGAGATTCAATAGTCGAATGGAACCTAGATGGACTTAGTGAACAAGCCATATTAGATTTAACATGCCAAATGACTATGGCCGCAACTGCCTATAAGACTAAAGGAAGTAGCGATAAATCAGCTGCTATAATCATTATACAAGGATTTACTGGCCAACTGAAAGGTTGGTGGGATAATCTTTGTTCTAATGAAGAAAAACAAATGATAATAAATAGTGTAAAACCAGAAGGAAACCAAGAAAACGCAGTATCTACTTTAATTTATACCATAATCAATAATTTTGTAGGAGATCCTAATGTATATAAAGATAGAGCAACCAATCAACTAGCTAATCTATATTGCCCAACAATGTCTGACTACAGATGGTATAAAAATAATTTCTTATCCAAAGTAACATTAAGACCAGATGGATTTGTTGGTTTTTGGAAAGAAAGATTCTTAGCTGGATTACCAAAATTATTTGCTGAAAAGGTAAAAATGAATATAGAAAAACATTATGGAAATCCAATACCTTATAATACATTAACCTATGGCCAAATACATAATATAATAGTAGAAACTGGATTACAAATATGTACTGATTACAAATTACAAAATAAAATCAGAAAAGATAGCATGATTAATAAAAAGGAAATAGGGTCTTTTTGTCAACAATACGGAATGGAACCCATTAGAGCTCCTAGTGCAAAAACCAAAAAAGCTATAAAAAAAGCCACAAAACCCAATAAAACTCAATACAAAAAACCATATAGAAAACCCTATAATAAAACACAAGGACAAACAATAGAACAAAAGCCTAAAAGAAGACCATTACATAAGAAACAAAAGAAAAAGTATGCTGGAAATGTGGTAAACTAGGTCATTATGCCAATAATTGTAAAGTAGTCCAAAAAATAAATCAAATTCAAGATGAAAAATTAAAAGAAAGTCTATTAAATATATTAATTAATTCTGAACCAGAAGAATCAGAAGATTCTATAAAATCTGAAGACGAAATTAGTAGTGAATTAGAAGTAGAACAAATAGAAACTAATAGTTCAATAGAAGAAAGTGATAATGAATATTGCCTAGGCCCAGAACTTTGTAATTGTAAGAATTGTAGAACCATAAACATGTTAACAGGAGACCAAACTTCTACACTAATCCATATTATCGGAAAAATGGAAGACTCTCCATTAAAAACTGAATTTATAACCCAATTAAACGACCTAATTACAAAAACGAGAAAAATAAAAAATGAAATAGAACCCATAAATATAAAAGAAATTTATAATAGGTTTAGAAGCCCTAGTCAACAAATAACTATAAAAGACTTACAAGACGAAATTAAAAATCTTAAACAAGAAGTTAAAATACTAAAAGAAAATGACTTGTCATTAGAATATAGATTACTAGAATTAGAGGGAAAAGAAATATTAAAAGGCCAACATAGTAATAGTAAAAATGAAGAAGAACAAGAACCTATATTAGATAATAGTTATATAAGTCTACTAAGCCTTATAACTACTCATAAATGGCATACAGAAATAAATTTAATAATCAAAGAAGAAACATTTAAAATAATAGCCTTGATAGACTCTGGAGCAGATGTTAACTGTATACAAGAAGGATTAATCCCTACACAATATTACGAAAAAACCCTTGAAAGAGTTACAAGTGCAAATGGTTCAAAAATGAATATACAATATAAATTATCTAACGCAAAAATATGTAAAGATAAAATATGTTATAATACCTCATTTGTATTAATAAAAAATATGAATACCCAAATGATATTAGGAACACCTTTTTTAACTCTTCTATACCCATTTCAAGTAACAGAATTAGGATTAGTAACTAATACTTTAGGAAAAGAGATATGTTTTGAATTCATAAAACCACCAAGATCTAGAGAGCTAAATATTTTAAAAGACTCATCTATAACAAGAATAGATAATAAGAAAAAACAAATAAATTTACTTAATAAAGAAATAAAATTTAAAAAAATAGAAGACCAAATAAATAATCCTAAAATACAAAAAATAATAAAAAATTATGAAGAAAAAATAGAAAAAGAAATTTGTGAAACAAACCCAACTGCCTTCTGGCATAGAAAAAAATATTCAGTATCATTACCATATATAGACAATTTTGATGAAAAACAAATACCAACAAAATCTAGACCAATACAAATGAACCAAGAATATTTAGAATATTGTAAGAAAGAAATCCAAGAATATTTAAATAAAAAATTAATTAGACCCTCAAAATCCCCTTGGAGTTGTTCGGGATTTTATGTAATGAAAGCATCAGAAATAGAAAGAGGAACACCAAGATTAGTTATAAATTATAAACCATTAAACAAAGTATTAAAATGGATTAGATACCCATTACCAAATAAAACTGATCTAATTAAAAGAATACATGACGCCTTAGTATTTTCCAAATTTGATTTAAAATCAGGATACTATCAAATAGGAATAGAAGAAAAAGATAAATACAAAACTGCCTTTGTTGTACCCTTCGGACATTATGAATGGAATGTAATGCCCTTTGGATTAAAAAATGCCCCAAGCGAATTCCAAAACATCATGAATGATATTTTTAATCCATATACAAAATTTTCTATAGTATATTTAGACGATGTATTAATATTTTCTAAAAATATTTCTGAACACAACAATCATTTAGATATATTTATAAAAATTATGAAAGAAAACGGATTAGTAGTATCTGCAAAGAAAATGAAGTTATTCTAAACAAAAATTAGATTTTTAGGATATGACATATATCAAAATACTATAACTCCTATTCAAAGATCTTTAGAATTTACCTCTAAATTCCCTAATGAAATTAAAGATAAAAACCAATTACAAAGATTTTTAGGATGTGTTAATTATATAGCAGAATTTATTCCAAATATTAGAGTTATATGTACACCACTATTTAAAAGACTTAGAAAAAATCCACCTTCATGGTCAGAAGAAATGACCCAAACAATTGTTAAAATAAAAACTTTAGTTAAAAAATTGCCATGTTTAGGAATCCCAGACCCTCAAGCCTTCCTTATAGTAGAAACAGATGCCTCAGAATTAGGTTATGGGGGGATTTTAAAGCAAAGAATTCAAAATTCTTCAAAAGAGCAAATTGTTAGATATCATTACGGTATCCGGCACCAAAGTCAACAAAAATATTCAACGAGTTAAAAAGAAATTTTAGCAATTGTTTTGTGCTTACAAAAATTCCAAGATGATTTATTCAATAAAATTTTTTTAATAAGAAGCTGATTGTAAATCGGCACCTAGTGTTTTAACCAAAGATGTCCAAAATCTTATTTCAAAACATATCTTCGCCGGATGGCAAGCTTTATTATCCTGCTTTGATTTTGAAATTGAACATATTAAAGGAAAAAATAATGTTTTACCCGATTTCTTAACACGAGAATTTTTACAGGATATTAAAGATGAGTGAAAAGCCAAAATCCAAAGATCAATATGGTTCCCCACTGGAACCAAATACATCATATGTCACTCGCCAAGAGAAAGCTAAGACAACCTTAGCAGAAGTGTTAAAAGCACCTCCTCCACCAACACCACCAAAAACAACTAACAGGTTTACTCCACTCCAAATTTCAATACATTCCTACCAATCCAGAAAAGACCCAAACATTTTACGAGTTTATTTTAATTGATACTGATTCAGTAGAAATAACTCATCACCAAGATCCTACCAAGACCTTCACCAAATTCTCTAAACTAAAAATATTAAATATCTTAACTCCAGAAGATTGGAACCAATCTCCTTATTTAGCCAAATCCTTTTCCAGAAAATTCTCACCACAAACTTATACTTATTTTGATTATATAGATGCCTGGTATAATGCCTTATATATTTTGCCAAAAACCCATTCATGGTTCATATGGTTTAGAAAAGAAATATCTCTAAAATTCCCCAGATGGTTCATCAGATGGTTTTCATTCTTTGGACCTCTCCCCACAATGTTTCCACAAAGAGTACAGGAGATTTATGAATACTTCGAGAAAAAACGATTTTGACCAAGGATTTAGACTCATTTCATTTGTAGCCACACAATCCATAACCTGGATAGTCGCACTGGGATTTCATCATCGAACAAATGTATGAAAATATAAACATTAAATCATTATCCGAGAGAGTTTCAAATTAAATGGTGGAAAAACTTTAATCAAGACATCCTCGAGCAAAACAAGAATTGACAATTGGCGAGAGAAATCATCAAGCCGGAAGAGGGATAGAAGTTCAAAATGCATCACTAAGTCCATCCATATTGTTAGAACAAGAAAAGAAACAATTATTTGAAGATATAGCCAAAGCTACTAGCGTGGAAGAAATTCAAAGACTTATCCATCAAAAAGTCGCCACATCACGGAAGAGTGATTCGATGAATCCATAAATTAGATCAATCCTTTTGAAATGTTCGACTAGAAGACAAAGACAATGATTATACAATCTTCAAGAATCTTATCGAAAAAGAAAAAGCCAAGAAAGGACGATTCCACAAAGAAAAGTTTTCCAAGATGCTTATCTAGAACAGTAAAAGTTGTCGGCCAAAATCTTTTGTAATAATGTAGAATAAGGATAGTATTGTAAATTAGAAAAAATCTAGAAGCTTCATGTTTAACTATAAATAAGGACTCTTGCCATTATAATCGGCAGAGGCTTTTCATGTAATGTTTTCTAAAGTTTAATAAAATCCTTGAAGTTCCCAAGCATTTCTGTCTTCCTTCTTCATGAGTTTTGTAAGTTGTCTTGACTTTATTTTCGTACATATTTTCGCTTCCTTATCTGTGATATAAGAAATTGTCTAACCGGCTAAGCCAGATTCAGATTTCTTATATTCGATCCTTATATAAGTGGTATCAGAGCCAACGCTCTGAGATCCACTATTGATTTGCATCAATAGTTTTAATTATTTGAATGATTTTCTATGCAATTTTCTCAATATTTACTAGAATACTATTTCTGATTTATTTATATCTTTTCTACAAAATTATTCTAAATTTTCTTTGGGGGGAATAGTATGGAACACCCAATATATGTACCCAATCCTTTTAATATGTTAGAATCTCCACCTAGAGAACAATTCGTTCACCTCCCACAACCTGTATTACCAGGATTAGAGTTTGTTAATAATTTAAATGACGCTAATCTTAGACCAGAACATAGTCCAAATCCAGCAATTAGCATGGTAAGAAGAATACACTGCCTTAAAAGAAAATTTAGAAAACACATGAATAAAACTGAATTAAAACAAAATGACCTAATTACAAAAACAGAAATAATAAAAAAGAAATAGGGTCTTTTTGTCAACAATACGGAATGGAACCCATTAGAGCTCCTAGTGCAAAAACCAAAAAAGCTATAAAAAAAGCCAAAAAAACCAAATAGAAACTAATAGTTCAATAGAAGAAAGTGATAATGAATATTGCCTAGGCCCAGAACTTTGTAATTGTAAGAATTGTAGAACCATAAACTTGTTAACCGGAGACCAAACTTCTACACTAATCCATATTATCGGAAAAATGGAAGACTCTCCATTAAAAACTGAATTTATAACCCAATTAAATGATATCAAATTAGGAGATAATACTGGATTGAAAATAGAAGAATTAAAGAGAATGTTTGAAAAATTAAACTTGAATAAAAATATAATAAATACCTTATCAATAGAAAAACTTAGATCATATCCAAAAATTAGAAACTATAAAATTTAGAAAAGAATTTTATGATTATATGGAACAAAAAGAGATAAACCTTTATTTTTTTGATTGGTTTTCACAATATAGTAAAATAAAACAATTAGAATACCCTTTTAACAGTAATGAATTAAATCCATTAATTAAAACAACTACTAGTTGGAAAATATTAAAAAATGAAATAATAGAATCAGAGTATCCGCCACAACAAGGAATAATAATAAATCCTTCAAAAGACTTAGATGTAGAAGCCAGTCCATACAAGGATACAATTATAGATGATAAACCTATAGAAAAAAGAGATATTAAAAAAATAAACTCCCAATTAAATTATTCTAATATAATGTTATATATTTATATATTTATATATTAATGTATTTATATATTAATATATTTATATATTTATATATTTATATATTTATATATTTATATATTTATATATTTATATATTTATATATTTATATATTTATATATTTGTATATTTGTATAATTGTATATTTGTATAATTGTATATTTATATATTTATATATTTATATATTTATATATTTATATATTTATATATTTATATATTTATATATTTATATATTTATATATTTATATATTTATATATTTATATATTTATATATTTATATATTTATATATTTATATATTTATATATTTATATATTTATATATTTATATATTTTATATTTTATATTTTATATTTTATATTTATATATTTATACGAATTAATATAAGTATAATTTAGTTGTAAATTATTATTAGAATATCCTAATAGTTTAGTGGTTGAAATATCAGTTTTCAATTTTTTTAGTTTAATATAATTTATCTACGGATAGTAATTCCGTAGGTAATTACCTACGGAATTACCCACGGATGATATTACCTACGGAAAATATCCGTAGGTAATGGATAATTACTCACGGATAGAATTCGTAGGTAATATCCAGTAAGTAATGTACACTTTACCTACGGATAGTAATTACGTAGGTAATTAACTACGGAATTATCCACGGATTACATTACCTACAGATAATATCCGTAGGTAATGGATAATTACCTACGGATAGAATTCTGTAGGTAATATCCGTAGGTAATGTACAATTTACCTACGGATTTTCATCCGTGGGTAATATCCGTAGGTAATATCCGTAGGTAATGGATAATTACCTACGGATAGAATTCCGTAGGTAATGTACAATTTACCTATGGATTTTCATCCGTGGGTAATATCCGTAGGTAATGTAAAATTTACCTACGGATTTTTATCCGTGGGGAATATCCGTAGGTAATGTAAAATTTACCTATGGATTTGTATCCGTAGGTAATATTCCGTAGGTAATAGGCTTTTTTTTGTAGTGATTTAGATAGCGGTTAAGGTGGAACCGCTATCATATGTTCACTTTTAAGAGCGGTTAACATTTTAACCGCTCTTAAATGTGAAGATATGATAGCGGTTCTACGTTAACTGCTATCTAAAGTCTCGATTATTTGAAAAAGTGATCGATTATTTGGAAAAATAATCGATCATTTGAAAAAATTATATATTATAAAATATAATTTATTTTAATTTCTACATATATATATATATATATATATATATATAAATGAAAATAAGTTATATTGTGGAATATATATTTTATATTATAGTAATTAATATAATATATATTTTATATTATAGTAATTAATATAAATTATATTTTAGAATATATATATATATATATATATATATATATAATTTTACATCAAAATATATTCAAATAATCGAGACTTTAGATAGTGGTTAAGGTGGAACCGCTATCATATGTTCACTTTTAAGAGCGGTTAACATCTTAACCGCTCTTAAATATGAACATATGATAGCGGTTCCGCGTTAACCACTATCTACAGTCTCGATTATTTAAAAAAGTGATCGATCATTTGAAACATGTAATCTATCATTTGAAAATTTATATATTCTAAAATATAATTTATTTTAATTTCTATAATATATATATAAATGAAAATAAGTTATATTGTGGAATATATATTTTATATTATAGTAATTAATATAAATTATATAAATGCTATTTCAAGCAAAAGTGAATTATAAAAGTTATCCTACCCCTTACCTTATGTTGTAACTTGGTGAAGAGTAACTCTTGGTCAAATAATCTATCAAGTCTTTGGGTCTCCTCTTTGCACCTCTAAATAGCTTCCTACATGCCAATTAAATACCCCAATTAAATCCTTAATTCCAACCATATTAGACCTCCAAAATCTCATCTCCTTCATAGCCTAAAATTCTAAAATTCAATACTATGGTTCTTTGAGTTATAAAATCATTTATAGAGCCTAAATTGATGCTAATGGAATTAATACAAGTAGAAGAGAGTAATGGAAGTAGTACACTTAGAGTAGGAAGAATCCTAATAACAAATATGGACAATGTTCAGTATTTCAGAATTTTCTAGAGTTATATAAGCTGATTTGGAATGAGGTAAGAGCCAAAATTTCAATAACTTAATTACCTACAATATTGATGAAGGAAATAAATTCAAATACCCTGTAGAATAAATGCAGTTTTTCAGTTTACATTGGTTGTTTCCAACATGGCTCAACTACAATAACACTCTGAACATGCCTTGGTAATTTGACTATAACTCATGCTACACATAAGCTATTGACATGAAACAAATTTCTAAATTTCGGAAATATAATTTCCTACAACTTTTATGAAGGAATCAAGTCCTACTTTCACACATATCAATCACAGTAATTCAAAAACCGAGGCTGTTGAAACAGGGCAACCTCTTAACTTCACAGCTATAACACTTGATAGTAAAATAAACATAACTTGAGCTACAAATATCCGTTTGATGTGAAACAAGTTTCTAAATTTCTATAACTTAAAGGGCTACAACTTTTATGAAGATACCAATTCCTAATTCTGTTCACAAAAGTCCCAAAATTCAATGAACAGTGACTTACGAATTAGGGTGCTTAAGGTTTTTTAGCTTAATCACTTATAATCCTCAATTCTAAGTATTATTCTAGTGTCCTAGGTGTAAAACCTACAATAACACTCTTTCTACTCCCATTCAAGCTTAACCAAGCGAGGAAAAAATTGAAAATACACCGTTTTGAAAAATAAAACGGTAGAAATGTAGAGGAGATTGAGATAAACCAACTTACCTCTTGGAGTTTCTCAAGAAAATCAATATTTCTCCCTCAAAATCAAACTTCAAAGTGAGGAGGGTTTGAGAGAAAGCGAGAAATGAGAGAAAGGAAGGAGTTACGGGAAGAAGTTGCAGAGAATACCTTTTCAAAAGTAAAAATCTGACTTTTTAGATATATTATTATTTTATTATTATTATTATTATATATATATATTATTTTTTTTTAATTCCAGAAAATTTCAAAAAAAATCACAAATAATCTAACAAACATAAAACTCTATAGTCACTTTCCCCAATTCCTAATAATTTAATTATTAAAATTTTAACAAAAAAAAATTGTCAAAATTTAACAAACTAGAGGTACTGAGAATTAGGATGTTACAATTCTCCCCCACTTAAAAAATTTCGTCCTCGAAATTTGCTTACCTTATGGGAAAAGATGAGGGTGAGATTCCCTCATTTTGCTCTCTAACTCCCACGTTGCATCTTCATCACCTATTCCACTCCATACGACCTTAACTAGAGGTATATCTTTTCCACGTAAGTGTTTCATCCTTTGATCCACGATACACGCAGGTGGTGCTTCATAGGTTAGATTATCCTTCAATTGTACTGTATCGAGTTCAATGATGTGAGAAGGATCAGAAATATACTTTCTGAGTTGTGAGACATGAAAAACATTATGGAGGTTTGAAAGAATTGGAGGTAAGGCTATTTGATAAGCCACAAGGCCAATCTTTTTTAGAATTTGGTAAGGACCAATAAATTTTGGAGTGAGTTTTCGAGATTTCAGAGCTCTTCCAACTCTAGTAGTAGGTGTAACTCTCAAGAATACATGGTCACCCTCTTCAAATTCCAACGACTTTCTCCTCTTGTCATAATAACTCTTTTGTCTACTCTGTGCTGTCTTCATCTTTTCTTGAATGATCTTCACTTTATCAGTAGTTTGTTGCACAATTTCTGGTCCCAAAATAAGATTCTCTCCTGAGTCATACCAGCATAAAGGTGTCCTACACTTCCTTCCATAAAGAGCTTCATATGGTGCCATCCCAATACTTGTATGAAAACTGTTATTGTAAGTGAATTCAATCAAATGCAGAGACTTGTCCCAAGTATCCTTGAATTCCATAATGCAAACTCGTAGAAGGTCTTCAAGAGATTGAATTGTTCTTTCTGACTGTCCATCCGTCTGCGGATGATAAGCTGAACTCAATCGAAGCTTTGTCCCTAATGCTTGTTGCAAACTTCCCCAAAACTTGGAAGTAAAACGTGGATCTCTGTCAGATACAATACTTGAAGGTATGCCGTGTAACCTCACTATCTCCTTAAGATATACTTGTGTCAATTTTTCCAATGAATAACGAATGTTGATAGGTAGAAAATGCGCTGACTTAGTCAATCTGTCAATAATTACCCAAATTGCATCATATCTTGTAGGAGTTCTTGGCAATCCGAGTTACGAAATCCATTGCTATGCTTGTCCCATTTCCATTCGGGATATCCAAAGATTGTAACATTCCCGTGGGCCTTTGATGTTCAACCTTTACTTTCCGACATACCAAACAAGATGTTACATACTCGCCACTGATCTTTTCATTCCCGACCACCAAAATAACTTCTTCAAATCTTGGTACATCTTGGTAGTTCCTGGGTGAATACTCAACTTACTCTTATGGGCTTCCTCTAAAATCATCTTCTTGATTTCATCATCTTGCGGAATACAAATTCGATCTCCGAATCTCAAAATTCCACCCGTGTCTTCCGAAAATCGTTTTCTTTTCCTTGAGATACCAAAGTCTTCTTGCCTTGCAAAAATTCATCTGTTAATTGTGCTGCCTTAACTTGTTCAAGAAAATTGCTAGTTATCTTCAAAGTTCCAAACTTAAAACTTTTGGGAGTTATCTCCATAACTAAATTCAAATCTCTCAATTTTTCCACCAAGTCCAATTCTCCGACCATCATTGCTGACATATACAAAGACTTTCGGCTTAAAGCATCTGTCACTACATTGGCTTTCCCGGGTGATAATGAAGTTCAAAGTCATAGTCCTTCAAAAATTCTCGTCCACCGACGTTACCTCATATTCAACTCTTTTTGATCAAACAAATACTTAAGACTCTTATGGTCACTTGAAAACTTCAAATCTTGCACCAGTATAGATAGTGTCTCCAAATCTTCAATGCAAACACCACAGCTGCCAACTCGAGATCATGTGTAGGGTAATTTACTTCATGCGGTCTCAACTACCTTGAAGCATATGCCACTACATTTCTATTTTGCATTAATACACAGACCTAACCCTTGCTTCGATGCATCACAATACACTTCAAAATTCTCATGAGGGTTTGGAAGTATCAATACTGGAGCGAGAAGTCAATTTATCTTTCAACTTTTGAAAATTCTCCTCACACCGACTTGTCCATACATAAGGGTTGTCCTTTACGAGTCAACTTGGTCAAAGGTAAGGCTATCTTTGAGAATCCCTCAATGAATCTCCTATAATAACCAGACTAGACCCAAAAAGCTACGAATCTCGGTAATACTCTTTGGTCTTTCCCATTGCAATACAGTTTCCACTTTCATCGGATCTACGTAAATGCCATCTTTATTAATCACATGACCTAAATAACTCACCTTCTCCAACCAAAACTCACACTTTTCCAACTTAGCATACAAGCTGTTTCTCCTTCAAAACTTCCAACACCGCTTGGAGATGTTCCGCATGTTCTTCCTTGGTCTTAGAATAAATCAAAATGTCATCAATGAATACTACCACAAACTTATCCAAATATGGATGAAAGATCCTATTCATGTAATCCATGAATATCGCAGGAGCATTAGTCACACCAAATGGCATAACCAAATATTCATAGTGTCCATATCCGATGATATCCCGACTTCAAATCAATCTTGGAAAATATAGTTGCACCTCTCGGTTGATCCATCAAATCATCAATTCTTGGTAACGGATACTTATTCTTGATTGTAACCTTGTTTAGTTGACGATAATCCACACACAATCTCATTGTTCCATCTTTCTTCTTCACTAACAAGACTCGGAGCACCCCAAGGAGAAACGCTTGGTCTCACAAGCTGCTTTTCCAACATCTCTTCTAAATGCTTCTTCAATTCTGATAATTCCAATGGTGACATTCTATATGGAGCTATTGAAATAGGTCCGACTCCGGGGATCAAATCTATTGCAAATTCAACTTCTCGTCCTGGTGGTAATCCAGGAATATCATCCGGAAATACTTCGGGGTAGTCACACACAATAGGCAGATTCTCTATTCTAAATTCTTTTTCTCCTTTTAGAGAGAGTAACACCATACATAACTGCGCTCCCTCTTTCAAAGAAGCATTAACTTGGCTCGCAGTTAGAAATCTCAAATTCTCTGATGATGGGTTCAAGGATTCACCAAAAGCTATGGTTTTAGTGTGGCAGTCTAACGAACATGGTTGGAAGATAGCCAATCTAGTCCTAGGATGATTTCTAAATCGGGGAGAGGCAAACAAAACAAATTTGCAGAAAGATTTCTACTTTCTACAACAATAGGACAATTCAAACAAGCCTTGGCAATAACTATAGGAGTACCGCCAAGAGTAGAAACAAACAAGTCATATGGCAAAGCAATAACAGGTAATTGCAATCTTCTCACACAAGCTTCAGCAATAAAAGAATGAGATGCTCCAAAATCATACAATACTTTTAGGATATTCCCATTTATGAGACATTTACCCTGTATCATAGAGTCAGATTGAGATGCCTTTTCTCCACTCATTGCAAAAACTTTTCCTTGTGTCCTTGGCCTCCCAGGTTGGTTACTCGTTAACCCTGCCGCCACTCGCTACTACCAAGCATGACTCTTAAAACTGTTGTTCTCCTTCTTCCACTCGGGACAATCACGAATAATGTGACCTTGCTTTCCACACTTAAAACAATTATAGTTCTTTTTCGGGCAATCTCGTGCATGATGTGGTCCTTCACAAATAAAACATTTTTCACTGAATCCACTTGATCTACTTGAACTTCCCACTGGTGGTTGATACCCACTTCCTCCATATGAGAATCTTTGCTGCCTTTGAGAAGGTTGGTAAGGTTTTCCTCTATCATAAGATTGTCCTTTTCTCTATAGAAAATTTCGCTGAGGTCCTGAATTTTTCCAATGTGCCTGTTTGGCCTTAGCATCATCCTCATAAATACGACATCTATGTACGAGCGTTGGGAAATGAGTAATCTCCTGGTATCCTATTGCCAGCTTGATGTCAAGACGCAACCCACTTTCAAACTTAGTGCATCGTGAGCGATCATCACCATTATTGTTGAAATACGGACAGTACTTGGATAATTCATCAAACCTTGCCGCGTACTCCCCCACAGACATACCTCCTTGCTTCAAATTCAGGAATTCCACTTCCCTCCTCCTTCTCAAATCTTCAGGAAAATACTTTTCTAAAAATCTCTGCTTAAATACTTCCCAATTGATTACTCCTCCTGCATCCTCCAATTGTTGTCTAGTGTACCTCCACCAATGTTCAGCTTCCCCTTGAAATAAATAAACTGCAAATGTAACCTTACTGGCATCTGGACAATTCATTGCTATGAAGATCTTCTCTAACTCTTCAATCCATAATTGGGCTCCATCTGGATCAAATCCACCTTTGAACTTTGGAGGGTTGTTCTTCATAAAACTTTCTAGACTATGAGTACCAACTTGTCCTACTGGTTGTCTCTCTAACACTCCAACCATTCTTTCTAGCAATTCATTCAAAAGAGCATTACCACGTCCTCTACCTCTTCCTGCCATCACTTCCTGCAATCACAAATTCAATCAATTCCCTCTATATATGTGAAGTAAAACTAGATAAACTAAGAATTACTCCACATTACAAATTTCACATCACTACTTTCTGTCGAAAATAACAATACAAGAGCACACAGACAAGCATATTAGGCCTTTCCCCAGGCCTATAGGAAAGAACTGCTCTGATACCACTAATTGTGACACCTTTAATACTAACATTCACTTTATTATGATTTATTAATTATTATTGGTTCCTCTTAATATTTGATTACCAATAGACTCTTGTAGAAGTAAGGTACACAATAATTAGAACATACACTTAGTGATTAATATACATATCATTCATAAGTATCAAGTATAACTAGATAGTAAATATACACAAAGTCATCCCAAAATACACCTAACAAGGGTTCACAAGACCAGAGCAGACAAACTAACTAGACAAACTAACTATACAACCTAACTAAAGAGGAGATATATTTTGTACGTCCACTAAAATGAAGTATCTCTTGTAGCATCTGTAGTGGTGTCCAGATCAAGTCCTCTACTTAGTACTTGCAGGTGATCGTATTTAAACTTTACTTGGAGAAGATATCGGGGATGAGTTGTGTTCAACGTCACCTATGAAAACATTTCATAATAACAATACATGCACAGAAAGGGTAAGACAACTTTATATTCACTTAGAGCATGCAAATAACATTGAGTTAATTAGAAATTACACATACAAACATACTAGTAATTAGCACACAAATGATATGATATTATGAATGCAATGTATTCACTAATCTTTTCTAGGACACATCCTAGTATGCAAGACCATGGGGATCCCAAAACCACTTTCTTTTTTCTCTTTTTTGTTTTGTTTGTTTGTTTTTTTTCTTTTCGAGAAGGATCGGGAGTTTCACTCGGAACATCTCACCGCCTCGCGATAGTATACTCATAATTACTTGTCCAACTCAACCGATCATGAGAAACCCCGGGGCTTTAGTCAGGATAATCAAGCTTGGTAGTGAGAGTCTCACAGCTTAGGTAGCGAGCCTGAGCCACATATGAGCTCGATCACACTCAATCATCCCCGAGGTTAGCATGGAACCGACCCCGATTTTCCATATCCTCCTCATACACTCAATCTCCGACTCATGAACATGATGCATGACTTATCATAACTTCTTCACACTCTTTCGACTTTGTTTCACCTCATTATACTTAAATCACATCTTAACTTCTTCAAAATAATACTAGGTTATTTCTTAAAAAATACGACGAGTTTCCCCGTAAATCGGACATTCCCAAAAAATTTTAACACCTGCAAACTAATCAAAAACAGCCCATAACACTTCTACTTTTCACCAAACCATCATTCCACCTCATCATATTCATCATCACCCAAAATCATAATTTTCTCAATTTTAATTTATTATTCTTAAATAATAATAATAATAATTGCAAATAATTTCCTCAAAATTATTAAAAATTCATTTTCACTTACAATTAATTGTTTTCTCCTAAATCAAAATTATTCCAATACTTTTGAAAAATATTTATTAATTAAATAAAAATATAAAATTCACTTCATAATTAAATTGTAAATTCAATTTAATATATCTAAAAAATAGTTTTCTTTCTCACATAGTTCATTTCTCACACCTTTCCTCCATTCCACCAAATTATACAATGCAATTCTACATGCTAATCCATCTTAACAAAAATATTTCACAATAATTTTCTACTTATCATGCTTCATAACATACATACAATATATCTCAATAATCAATTTAAAACAATTATCATAATACTAAACATAGAAATATGATAATTCTCAAACTAAATTCATCAATAAATCATATAAAATTACTAATGATTAAACAATCGATTCAAACAACATTAATGGATGCCTTATAATCATACAAGGTTCCATACACTCAAGTTGCTCCATTTAGAAGCCATAAAATTCACATATAATCTTAAAACTTTAAAAATTCATAAAAATAGAAATAGCATTCAAATAATTCCAAATAAATTTCTAATTAGCTTAGAAGTAAAGGGACTTCTTCTCAATGCTATTTCAAGCAAAAGTGAATTATAAAAGTTATCCTACCCCTTACCTTATGTTGTAACTTGGTGAAGAGTAACTCGTGATCAAATAATCTATCAAGTCTTTGGGTCTCCTCTTTGCACCTCTAAATAGCTTCCTACATGCCAATTAAATACCCCAATTAAATCCTTAATTCCAACCATATTAGACCTCTAAAATCTCACCTCCTTCATAGCCTAAAATTCTAAAATTCAATACTATGGTTCTTTGAGTTATAAAATCATTTATAGAGCCTAAATTGATGCTAATGGAATTAATACAAGTAGAAGAGAGTAATGGAAGTAGTACACTTAGAGTAGGAAGAATCCTAATAACAAATATGGACAATGTTCAGTATTTCAGAATTTTCTAGAGTTATATAAGCTGTTTTGGAATGAGGTAAGAGCCAAAATTTCAATAACTGAATTACCTACAATATTGATGAAGGAAATAAATTCAAATACCCTGTAGAATAAATGCAGTTTTTCAGTTTACATTGGTTGTTTCCAACATGGCTCAACTACAATAACACTCTGAACATGCCTTGGTAATTTGACTATAACTCATGCTACACATAAGCTATTGACATGAAACAAATTTCTAAATTTCGGAAATATAATTTCCTACAACTTTTATGAAGGAATCAAGTCCTAATTTCGCACATATCAATCCCAGTAATTCAAAAACCGAGCCTGTTGAAACAGGGCAACCTCTTAACTTCACAGCTATAACACTTGACAGTAAAATAAACATAACTTGAGCTACAAATATCCGTTTGATGTGAAACAAGTTTCTAAATTTCTATAACTTAAAGGGCTACAACTTTTATGAAGATACCAATTCCTAATTCTGTTCACAAAAGTCCCAAAATTCAATGAACAGTGACTTACGAATTAGGGTGCTTAAGGTTTTTTAGCTTAATCACTTATAATCCTCAATTCTAAGTATTATTCTAGTGTCCTAGGTGTAAAACCTACAATAACACTCTTTCTACTCCCATTCAAGCTTAACCAAGCGAGGAAAAAATTGAAAATGCACCGTTTTGAAAAATAAAACGGTAGAAATGTAGAGGAGATTGAGATAAACCAACTTACCTCTTGGAGTTTCTCAAGAAAATCAATATTTCTCCCTCAAAATCAAACTTCAAAGTGAGGAGGGTTTGAGAGAAAGCGAGAAATGAGAGAAAGGAAGGAGTTACGGGAAGAAGTTGCAGAGAATACCTTTTCAAAAGTAAAAATCTGACTTTTTAGATATATTATTATTTTATTATTATTATTATTATATATATATATTATTTTTTTTTAATTCCAGAAAATTTCAAAAAAAAATCACAAATAATCTAACAAACATAAAACTCTATAGTCACTTTCCCCAATTCCTAATAATTTAATTATTAAAATTTTAACAAAAAAAAATTGTCAAAATTTAACAAACTAGAGGTACTGAGAATTAGGATGTTACAATTCTCCCCCACTTAAAAAATTTCGTCCTCGAAATTTGCTTACCTTATGGGAAAAGATGAGGGTGAGATTCCCTCATTTTGCTCTCTAACTCCCACGTTGCATCTTCATATATTCCACTCCATACAACCTTAACTAGAGGTATATCTTTTTCACGTAAGTGTTTCATCCTTTGATCCACGATACACGCAGGTGGTGCTTCATAGGTTAGATTATCCTTCAATTGTACTGTATCGAGTTCAATGATGTGAGAAGGATCAGAAATATACTTTCTGAGTTGTGAGACATGAAAAACATTATGGAGGTTTGAAAGAATTGGAGGTAAGGCTATTTGATAAGCCACAAGGCCAATCTTTTTTAGAATTTGGTAAGGACCAATAAATTTTGGAGTGAGTTTTCGAGATTTCAGAGCTCTTCCAACTCTAGTAGTAGGTGTAACTCTCAAGAATACATGGTCACCCTCTTCAAATTCCAACGACTTTCTCCTCTTGTCATAATAACTCTTTTGTCTACTCTGTGCTGTCTTCATCTTTTCTTGAATGATCTTCACTTTATCGGTAGTTTGTTGCACAATTTACGGTCCCAAAATAAGATTCTCTCCTGAGTCATACCGAGCATAAAGGTGTCCTACACTTCCTTCCATAAAGAGCTTCATATGGTGCCATCCCAATACTTGTATGAAAGCTGTTATTGTAAGTGAATTCAATCAAATGCGAGAGACTTGTCCCAAGTATCCTTGAATTCCATAATGCAAACTCGTAGAAGGTCTTCAAGAGATTGAATTGTTCTTTCTGACTGTCCATCCGTCTGCGGATGATAAAGCTGAACTCAATCGAAGCTTTGTCCCTAATGCTTGTTGCAAACTTCCCCAAAACTTGGAAGTAAAACGTGGATCTCCGTCGGATACAATACTTGAAGGTATGCCGTGTAACCTCACTATCTCCTTAAGATATACTTGTGTCAATTTTTCCAATGAATAACGAATGTTGATAGGTAGAAAATGCGTCTGACTTAGTCAATCTGTCAATAATTACCCAAATTGCATCATATCTTGTAGGAGTTCTTGGCAATCCGAGTTACTGAAATCCATTGCTATGCTGTCCCATTTCCATTACGGGATATCCAAAGATTGTAACATTCCAGTGGGCCTTTGATGTTCAACCTTTACTTTCGACATACCAAACAAGATGTTACATACTCGCCACTGATCTTTTCATTCCCGACCACCAAAATAACTTCTTCAAATCTTGGTACATCTTGGTAGTTCCTGGGTGAATACTCAACTTACTCTTATGGGCTTCCTCTAAAATCATCTTCTTGATTTCATCATCTTGCGGAATACAAATTCGATCTACGAATCTCAAAATTCCACCCGTGTCTTCCTGAAAATCGTTTTCTTTTCCTTGAGATACCAAAGTCTTCTTGCCTTGCAAAAATTCATCGTTAATTGTGCTGCCTTAACTTGTTCAAGAAAATTGCTAGTTATCTTCAAAGTTCCAAACTTAAAACTTTTGGGAGTTATCTCCATAACTAAATTCAAATCTCTCAATTTTTCCACCAAGTCCAATTCTCCGACCATCATTCTTGACATATACAAAGACTTTCGGCTTAAAGCATCTGTCACTACATTGGCTTTCCGGGGTGATAATGAAGTTCAAAGTCATAGTCCTTCAAAAATTCTGTCCCACCGACGTTACCTCATATTCAACTCTTTTTGATCAAACAAATACTTAAGACTCTTATGGTCACTTGAAAACTTCAAATCTTGCACAGTATAGATAGTGTCTCCAAATCTTCAATGCAAACACCACAGTGCCAACTCGAGATCATGTGTAGGGTAATTTACTTCATGCGGTCTCAACTACCTTGAAGCATATGCCACTACATTTCTATTTTGCATTAATACACGGCCTAACCCTTGCTTCGATGCATCACAATACACTTCAAAATTCTCATGAGGGTTTGGAAGTATCAATCCTGGAGCGAAGTCAATTTATCTTTCAACTTTTGAAAATTCTCCTCACACTGACTTGTCCATACATAAGGGTTGTCCTTTACGAGTCAACTTGGTCAAAGGTAAGGCTATCTTTGAGAATCCCTCAATGAATCTCCTATAATAACCAGCTAGACCCAAAAAGCTACGAATCTCAGTAATACTCTTTGGTCTTTCCCATTGCAATACAGTTTCCACTTTCATCGGATCTACAGAAATGCCATCTTTATTAATCACATGACCTAAATAACTCACCTTCTCCAACCAAAACTCACACTTTTCCAACTTAGCATACAACTGTTTCTCCTTCAAAACTTCCAACACTGCTTGGAGATGTTCTGCATGTTCTTCCTTGGTCTTAGAATAAATCAAAATGTCATCAATGAATACTACCACAAACTTATCCAAATATGGATGAAAGATCCTATTCATGTAATCCATGAATATCGCAGGAGCATTAGTCACACCAAATGGCATAACCAAATATTCATAGTGTCCATATCTGATGATATCCTGACTTCAAATCAATCTTGGAAAATATAGTTGCACCTCTCAGTTGATCCATCAAATCATCAATTCTTGGTAACGGATACTTATTCTTGATTGTAACCTTGTTTAGTTGACGATAATCCACACACAATCTCATTGTTCCATCTTTCTTCTTCACCAACAGCACTGGAGCACCCCAAGGAGAAACGCTTGGTCTCACAAACTGCTTTTCCAACATCTCTTCTAACTGCTTCTTCAATTCTGATAATTCCAATGGTGACATTCTATATGGAGCTATTGAAATAGGTCCGGCTCCAGGGATCAAATCTATTGCAAATTCAACTTCTCGTTCTGGTGGTAATCCAGGAATATCATCCGGAAATACTTCAGGGTAGTCACACACAATAGGCAGATTCTCTATTCTAAATTCTTTTTCTCCTTTTAGAGAGAGTAACACCATACATAACTGCGCTCCCTCTTTCAAAGAAGCATTAACTTGGCTCGCAGTTAGAAATCTCAAATTCTCTGATGATGGGTTCAAGGATTCACCAAAAGCTATGGTTTTAGTGTGGCAGTCTAACAGAACATGGTTGGAAGATAGCCAATCTAGTCCTAGGATGATTTCTAAATCAGGGAGAGGCAAACAAAACAAATTTGCAGAAAGATTTCTACTTTCTACAACAATAGGACAATTCAAACAAGCCTTGGCAATAACTATAGGAGTACCGCCAAGAGTAGAAACAAACAAGTCATATGGCAAAGCAATAACAGGTAATTGCAATCTTCTCACACAAGCTTCAGCAATAAAAGAATGAGATGCTCCAAAATCATACAATACTTTTAGGATATTCCCATTTATGAGACATTTACCCTGTATCATAGAGTCAGATTGAGATGCCTTTTCTCCACTCATTGCAAAAACTTTTCCTTGTGTCCTTGGCCTCCCAGGTTGGTTACTGTTAACCCTGCTGCCACTGCTACTACCAGCATGACTCTTAAAACTGTTGTTCTCCTTCTTCCACTCAGGACAATCACGAATAATGTGACCTTGCTTTCCACACTTAAAACAATTATAGTTCTTTTTCGGGCAATCTCGTGCATGATGTGGTCCTTCACAAATAAAACATTTTTCACTGAATCCACTTGATCTACTTGAACTTCCCACTGGTGGTTGATACCCACTTCCTCCATATGAGAATCTTTGCTGCCTTTGAGAAGGTTGGTAAGGTTTTCCTCTATCATAAGATTGTCCTTTTCTCTATAGAAAATTTCGCTGAGGTCCTGAATTTTTCCAATGTGCCTGTTTGGCCTTAGCATCATCCTCATAAATACGACATCTATGTACGAGCGTTGGGAAATGAGTAATCTCCTGGTATCCTATTGCCAGCTTGATGTCAAGACGCAACCCACTTTCAAACTTAGTGCATCGTGAGCGATCATCACCATTATTGTTGAAATACGGACGAGTACTTGGATAATTCATCAAACCTTGCCGCGTACTCCCCACGAGACATACCTCCTTGCTTCAAATTCGGGAATTCCACTTCCCTCCTCCTTCTCAAATCTTCAGGAAAATACTTTTCTAAAAATCTCTGCTTAAATACTTCCCAATTGATTACTCCTCCTGCATCCTCCAATTGTTGTCTAGTGTACCTCCACCAATGTTCGAGCTTCCCCTTGAAATAAATAAGCTGCAAATGTAACCTTATCGGCATCTGGACAATTCATTGCTATGAAGATCTTCTCTAACTCTTCAATCCATAACTGGGCTCCATCTGGATCAAATCCACCTTTGAACTTTGGAGGGTTGTTCTTCATAAAACTTTCTAGACTATGAGTACCAACTTGTCCTACTGGTTGTCTCTCTAACACTCCAACCATTCTTTCTAGCAATTCATTCAAAAGAGCATTACCACGTCCTCTACCTCTTCCTGCCATCACTTCCTGCAATCACAAATTCAATCAATTCCCTCTATATATGTGAAGTAAAACTAGATAAACTAAGAATTACTCCACATTACAAATTTCACATCACTACTTTCTGTCGAAAATAACAATACAAGAGCACACAGACAAGCATATTAGGCCTTTCCCCAGGCCTATAGGAAAGAACTGCTCTGATACCACTAATTGTGACACCTTTAATACTAACATTCACTTTATTATGATTTATTAATTATTATTGGTTCCTCTTAATATTTGATTACCAATAGACTCTTGTAGAAGTAAGGTACACAATAATTAGAACATACACTTAGTGATTAATATACATATCATTCATAAGTATCAAGTATAACTAGATAGTAAATATACACAAAGTCATCCCAAAATACACCTAACAAGGGTTCACAAGACCAGAGCAGACAAACTAACTAGACAAACTTACTATACAACCTAACTAAAGAGGAGATATATTTTGTACGTCCACTAAAATGAAGTATCTCTTGTAGCACTGTAGTGGTGTCCGATCAAGTCCTCTACTTAGTACTTGCAGTGATCGTATTTAAACTTTACTTGGAGAAGATATCGGGGATGAGTTGTGTTCAACGTCACCTATGAAAACATTTCATAATAACAATACATGCACAGAAAGGGTAAGACAACTTTATATTCACTTAGAGCATGCAAATAACATTGAGTTAATTAGAAATTACACATACAAACATACTAGTAATTAGCACACAAATGATATGATATTATGAATGCAATGTATTCACTAATCTTTTCTAGGACACATCCTAGTATGCAAGACCATGGGGATCCCAAAACCACTTTCTTTTTTCTCTTTTTTGTTTTGTTTGTTTGTTTTTTTTTCTTTTCGAGAAGGATCAGGAGTTTCACTGGAACATCTCACCGCCTCGCGATAGTATACTCATAATTACTTGTCCAGCTCAACTGATCATGAGAAACCCTGGGGCTTTAGTCAGGATAATCAAGCTTGGTAGTGAGAGTCTCACAGCTTAGGTAGCGAGCCTGAGCCACATATGAGCTCGATCACACTCAATCATCCCCGAGGTTAGCATGGAACCGACCCTGATTTTCCATATCCTCCTCATACACTCAATCTCTGACTCATGAACATGATGCATGACTTATCATAACTTCTTCACACTCTTTCGACTTTGTTTCACCTCATTATACTTAAATCACATCTTAACTTCTTCAAAATAATACTAGGTTATTTCTTAAAAAATCTGACAGAGTTTCCCCTGTAAATCGGACATTCCCAAAAAATTTTAACACCTGCAAACTAATCAAAAACAGCCCATAACACTTCTACTTTTCACCAAACCATCATTCCACCTCATCATATTCATCATCACCCAAAATCATAATTTTCTCAATTTTAATTTATTATTCTTAAATAATAATAATAATAATTGCAAATAATTTCCTCAAAATTATTAAAAATTCATTTTCACTTACAATTAATTGTTTTCTCCTAAATCAAAATTATTCCAATACTTTTGAAAAATATTTATTAATTAAATAAAAATATAAAATTCACTTCATAATTAAATTGTAAATTCAATTTAATATATCTAAAAAATAGTTTTCTTTCTCACATAGTTCATTTCTCACACCTTTCCTCCATTCCACCAAATTATACAATGCAATTCTACATGCTAATCCATCTTAACAAAAATATTTCACAATAATTTTCTACTTATCATGCTTCATAACATACATACAATATATCTCAATAATCAATTTAAAACAATTATCATAATACTAAACATAGAAATATGATAATTCTCAAACTAAATTCATCAATAAATCATATAAAATTACTAATGATTAAACAATCGATTCAAACAACATTAATGGATGCCTTATAATCATACAAGGTTCCATACACTCAAGTTGCTCCATTTAGAAGCCATAAAATTCACATATAATCTTAAAACTTTAAAAATTCATAAAAATAGAAATAGCATTCAAATAATTCCAAATAAATTTCTAATTAGCTTAGAAGTAAAGGGACTTCTTCTCAATGCTATTTCAAGCAAAAGTGAATTATAAAAGTTATCCTACCCCTTACCTTATGTTGTAACTTGGTGAAGAGTAACTCGTGATCAAATAATCTATCAAGTCTTTGGGTCTCCTCTTTGCACCTCTAAATAGCTTCCTACATGCCAATTAAATACCCCAATTAAATCCTTAATTCCAACCATATTAGACCTCTAAAATCTCACCTCCTTCATAGCCTAAAATTCTAAAATTCAATACTATGGTTCTTTGAGTTATAAAATCATTTATAGAGCCTAAATTGATGCTAATGGAATTAATACAAGTAGAAGAGAGTAATGGAAGTAGTACACTTAGAGTAGGAAGAATCCTAATAACAAATATGGACAATGTTCAGTATTTCAGAATTTTCTAGAGTTATATAAGCTGTTTTGGAATGAGGTAAGAGCCAAAATTTCAATAACTGAATTACCTACAATATTGATGAAGGAAATAAATTCAAATACCCTGTAGAATAAATGCAGTTTTTCAGTTTACATTGGTTGTTTCCAACATGGCTCAACTACAATAACACTCTGAACATGCCTTGGTAATTTGACTATAACTCATGCTACACATAAGCTATTGACATGAAACAAATTTCTAAATTTCGGAAATATAATTTCCTACAACTTTTATGAAGGAATCAAGTCCTAATTTCGCACATATCAATCCCAGTAATTCAAAAACCGAGGCTGTTGAAACAGGGCAACCTCTTAACTTCACAGCTATAACACTTGACAGTAAAATAAACATAACTTGAGCTACAAATATCCGTTTGATGTGAAACAAGTTTCTAAATTTCTATAACTTAAAGGGCTACAACTTTTATGAAGATACCAATTCCTAATTCTGTTCACAAAAGTCCCAAAATTCAATGAACAGTGACTTACGAATTAGGGTGCTTAAGGTTTTTTAGCTTAATCACTTATAATCCTCAATTCTAAGTATTATTCTAGTGTCCTAGGTGTAAAACCTACAATAACACTCTTTCTACTCCCATTCAAGCTTAACCAAGCGAGGAAAAAATTGAAAATGCACCGTTTTGAAAAATAAAACGGTAGAAATGTAGAGGAGATTGAGATAAACCAACTTACCTCTTGGAGTTTCTCAAGAAAATCAATATTTCTCCCTCAAAATTAAACTTCAAAGTGAGGAGGGTTTGAGAGAAAGCGAGAAATGAGAGAAAGGAAGGAGTTACGGGAAGAAGTTGCAGAGAATACCTTTTCAAAAGTAAAAATCTAACTTTTTAGATATATTATTATTTTATTATTATTATTATTATTATTATTATATATATATATATATTATTTAATTATTAAAATTTTAACACAAAAAAAAAATTTGTCAAAATTTAACAAACTAGAGGTACTGAGAATTAGGATGTTACAGGTTGCATCTTAACCGCTCTTAAATGTGAAGATATGATAGCGATTCCACGTTAACCGCTATCTAAGGTCTCGATCATTTGGAAAAGTAATCGATCATTTGAAAAATTATATATTCTAAAATATAATTTATTTTCATTTTTATAATATATATATATATATATATATATATATATATAAATGAAAATAAGTTATATTGTGGAATATATATTTTATATTATAGTAAAAATCTAACTTTTTAGATATATTATTATTTTATTACTATTATTATTATTATTATTATATATATATATATATATATTATTTTTTTTTAATTCCAGAAAATTTCAAAAAAAATCACAAATAATCTAACAAACATAAAACTCTATAGTCACTTTCCCCAATTCCTAATAATTTAATTATTAAAATTTTAACAAAAAAAAATTTGTCAAAATTTAACAAACTAGAAGTACTCGAGAATTAGGATGTTACAGGTTGCATCTTAACCGCTCTTAAATGTGAAGATATGATAGCGGTTCCACGTTAACCGCTATCTAAAGTCTCGATCATTTGGAAAAGTAATCGATCATTTGAAAAATTATATATTCTAAAATATAATTTATTTTAATTTCTATAATATATATATATATATATATATATATATATATATATTCTAAAATATAATTTATATTAATTAGTATAATATAAAATATATATTCCACAATATAACTTATTTTCATTTATATATATATATATATATATATATAATTTTATATCAAAATATATTCAAATAATCTAGACTTTAGATAGCGGTTAAGGTGGAACCGCTATCATATGTTCACTTTTAAGAACGGTTAACATTTTAACCGCTCTTAAATGTGAAGATATGATAGCGATTCCACGTTAACCGCTTTCTAAAGTCTCGATTATTTGAAAAATTGATCGATCATTTGAAAAATTATATATTCTAAAATATAATTTATTTTAATTTCTATAATATATATATATATATATTCTAAAATATAATTTATATTAATTAATATAATATAAAATATATATTCCACAATATAACTTATATAAATGAAAATAAGTTATATTGTGGAATATATATTTTATATTATATTAATTAATATAAATTATAGTTTAGAATATATATATATATATATATATATATATATAATTTTACATCAAAATATATTCAAATAATCGAGACTTTAGATAGCGGTTAAGGTGGAACCGCTATCTAAAGTTTCGATTATTTGAAAAAGTGATCGATCATTTGAAAAATTATATATTCTAAAATATAATTTATTTTAATTTCTATAATATATATAAATGAAAATAAGTTATATTGTGAAATATATATTTTATATTATAGTAATTAATATAAATTATATTTTAGAATATATATATATGTAATTTTACATCAAAATATATTCAAATAATTGAGACTTTAGATAGCGGTTAACGCTGAACCGCTATCATATGTTCACTTTTAAGAGCGGTTGCATCTTAACCGCTCTTAAATGTGAAGATATGATAGCGGTTACACGTTAACCGCTATCTAAAGTCTCGATTATTTGAAAAAGTGATCGATCATTTGGAAAAGTAATCGATCATTTGAAAAATTATATATTCTAAAATATAATTTATTTTAATTTCTATAATATATATATATATATATATATATATAAATGAAAATAAGTTATATTGTGGAATATATATTTTATATTATAGTAATTAATATAAATTATATTTTAGAATATATATATAATTTTACATCGAAATATATTCAAATAATCGAGACTTTAGATAGCGGTTAAGGTGGAACCGCTTATCATATGTTCACTTTTAAGAGCGGTTAACATCTTAACCGCTCTTAAATGTGAACATATGATAGCGATTCCACGTTAACCGCTATCTAAAGTTTCGATTATTTGAAAAAGTGATCGATCATTTGGAAATGTAATCGATCATTTGAAAAATTATATATTCTAAAATATAATTTATTTTAATTTCTATAATATATATATATATATATATATATATATATATATTATATATATATATATATATATATATGAAAATAAATTATATTGTGCAATATATATTTTATATTATAGTAATTAATATAAATTATATTTTAGAATATATATATATATATATATATATATATATAATTTTACATCAAAATATATTCAAATAATCGAGACTTTAGATAGCGGTTAGGTGGAACCGCTATCATATGTTCACTTTTAAGAGCGGTTAACATTTTAACCGCTCTTAAATGTGAAGATATGATAAGCGGTTCCACGTTAACCGCTATCTAAAGTCTCGATTATTTGAAAAAGTGATCGATCATTTGGAAAAATTATATATTCTAAAATATAATTTATTTTAATTTCTATAATATATATATATATATATATATATATAAATGAAAATAAGTTATATTGTGGAATATATATTTTATATTATAGTAATTAATATAAATTATATTTAAAAAAAATATATATATATATATATAATTTTACATCAAAATATATTCAAATAATAGAGACTTTAGATAGCGGTTAAGGTGGAACCGCTATCATATGTTCACTTTTAAGAGCGGTTAACATCTTAACCGCTCTTAAATGTGAACATATGATAGTGGTTCCACGTTAACCGCTATCTAAAGTCACTAGTACAAAAAATACTTTTAACATCGGACTTTTTACATCGGTTGTTAAAGAACCGATGTAGAAAATTTTTTAAAGCCTTTCCACATCGGTTCAGATGGGAACCGATGTAGAAAGTACGTTCTACATCGGTTCCACCATGAACCGATGTGGAAAGTACTTTCTACTCTGAATTAAAATAATTCTGATCGGTCATAAGCTCATTCTGATCGATCATATCTAGTTCTGATCGGTCATAAAGCCATTCTGATCGGTCATCTGACATACCATTTAACTTTCTACATCGGTTCCCCCATGAACCGATGTGGAAAGTGCTTTCTACTCTGATTTAAAATAATTCTGATCGGTCATAAACTCATTCTGATCGATCATCCAGTTCTGATCGGTCATCTGATATACTATTTTACTTTCTAATGTGGTTGTATATGTGGTTGTATACAGGGAATTAAAAAATGTGGTTGTATATGATAGCGGTTAAATCTTAACCGCTATTATAATAGCACTTCTAATAGCGGTTAAGTCTTAACCGCTATTATATAGCACGTCTAATAGCGGTTAAATCTTAACCGCTATTATATATATTCAAATATGGTCGATCATTTCAAAATGTAATCGATCATAACCAAAAAATGTGGATGTCGCTCGAGCGAGACAGTGTTGCTCAAGCAAAAAACCACCCGAGAAGGCCAATTTTGTGCAGGTGGCGTCGCTCGAGCGAGACCAGTGTCGCTCGAGCGAAATACAACCCGAAAATGCCAATTTTGTGCAGGTCGCGTCGCTCGAGCGATCTTATTATCGCTTGAGCGAATGTTGACCTGCGTAATCGGATGTCGCTCGAGCGAGTATAGTGTCGCTCAAGCGAAATACAACCCGAGAAAGTGCTTTCTACTCTGATTTAAAATAATTCTGATCGGTCATAAACTCATTCTGATCGATCATCCAGTTTTGATCGGTCATAAAGCCATTCTGATCGGTCATCTGATATACTATTTCACTTTCTACATCGGTTCCCCCATGAACTGATGTGGAAAGTGCTATCTACTCTGATTTAAAACAATTCTGATCGGTCATAATCTCATTCTGATCGATCATCCGGTTCTGATCGGTCATAAAGCCGTTCTGATCGGTCATCTGATATACCATTTTACTTTCTACATCGGTTCCCCCATGAACCGATGTGGAAAGTCTTAAAAAAAATAATAATAATAAATATTTTAGATAGTAAGCCCTAGACTCCACTCTTGCCCTTACGGACTCGACTCCCGGACCCAATTACGGACTCGACTCCCTCCGGAATTCTTCCCTTGCTCCTAGCCATTACCAAATTCATTCTCGCAGTAGCGAAAACCACCGTCTCCTTGCCCCTATCGCAGTAGCGAAAACCACTGTCTCTCCCATCTCCTTCCCCCAATCGAATCCCTAACCTCCGTTTCCCCAATCGAATCCCCAAGCGAAAACCACGCTTGCCGTGCACCAAGAACTGCGACGCGCACCAGGAACTGCAACGCGCACCAAGAACTGCGACGCGCCACCCTCGTCTTCACCTCTCTCGAAACCCTCTAGGAGCTCCTCCTCATTGCACCTCGCGCACCTTCGATCTCATCGCGAACCGGAGGTGATTCGGACCAGGTCCGTGGGTCTATCCTATTGGCTTCTCATCCTTGTTTTGTCAATTACCTTTATGCATTTTCCTTGATTCTGGATTGTTTTGTTTGGTCGTGGACTGATTCTGCACTGGGTTTAATGTATGTAGACATGTTTATTCTGGGTTTTGTATTATTATTTCCGTTTAGTTTGACTTGAATATGTGATTTTCACTTGGTTATTCTCGTGGGGTTGAGATTGGTGTTATCCAAGCCCTGTTGGGTTGGTTGATGTTGCTCTGGTCCGAGTCTCTTAGCGGAAGAGTTAAGGCTATGGGTTTCCACGCTGGGGTGTAGGGCTTTGGGGTATTGATTATATTTGGTTCTCTTGTTTTTCATTTGGGTTTGTTTCTTATGTTGTTGATTTAGGTTTGTTCTTTGTGTTGTTTGTTTTGTTCCTGGAGTTTTACTCGTTGTTCCAGATACTATTTCAGTTTGGATTATAGTTTGAGTTGTTTAAGTTTGTTGCCTCCGAATAGAGGTAATTCCATTTTCACACTAAGCAAAGACGTCATGTACCTATAGATATGGATCGGAGTTGGATAAATGCCAAACGTATAGAAGAAGAATATGAATTAGGGGTTGAAGAGTTCTTAGAGTTTGCACGGAGAAATGTGGGTAACAATAGAGGTCTCTTTTATTGTCCTTGTGTGAAGTGCTTAAATTTAAGACAACTAAGTGTGAAGGATATAAGAGAGCATCTCCTTTGTGATGGATTTTGCAAGAGTTACACTAAGTGGATTTGGCATGGGGAAGTAGTAGATTTCCCAATGGCTTCGAGACAACCGAAATCCGGAAAGAAACCAATGATCGACTAGAGGATTTGATACGTGATATCGGTGAAGAGCCATTTGAAAAAGGATATGTAATCGAAGAACTATGCGAAGATAGTAAGAAGCCTCTGTATATAGGATGTTCTAAGTTCACACGGTTGTCAGCAGTGTTAAAATTATTTAACTTAAAGGCCAAAAATGGGTGGATGGATAAAAGTTTTACAGAGTTGCTACAATTATTAATGGAAATGCTTCCAGAAGGGAATACACTTCCAAGCCGTACTTATGAAGCAAAGAAAGTAATATGTCCGATGGGTATGGAGTATAAGAAGATACATGCATGCCGTAATGATTGCATCCATGCAGGAAGGAGTTTGGAAGTTTGCATAATTGTCCTGTTTGTGGTACATCACGGTTTAAAGTCAAGGATGGAGAAGATAATTGTGATAAGACAATTTCATCAGGAACCCCTGTCAAAGTAGTGTGGTATCTTCCAATAATTCCAAGGTTTAAGCGGCTATTTGCTAATGCCAAAGATGCAAAGAGCTTAACGTGGCATGTAGATGAAAGACACCGTGATGGGAAGATACGACATCTAGCTGATTCTCTCGCAATGGAAAAAAATTGATGACATATTTCCAGAATTTGGTCAAGAGGGGAGAAACCTTAGACTAGCACTTGCTACGGATGGGATGAATCCTTATGGCAATTTAAGTAGTATACATAGTTCATGGCCTGTTTTGTTAGTAATTTACAACTTGTCTCCTCGATTGTGCATGAAACGCAAGTTTGTAATGTTGTCGATGATGATTTCCGGCCCCAAACAACCAGGAAATGACATTGATGTTTATTTACGGCCTTTGATTGAAGACTTAAAACTTCTTTGGGAAGAGGGTGTTGAGGTATTTGATGCATATCGTAATGAATACTTTAAATTGCAAGCTTTGCTTTTTTGTACGATAAATGACTTCCCCGCTTATGGAAATCTAAGTGGATACAGTGTCAAAGGACATAATGCATGCCCTATTTGTATGGAAGAAACGTGTTATCATCAACTCGAAACATGGGAAGAAGACAAGTGTACCTAGGACATAGAAGATTTCTACCAGCTTAATCATCCATATCGGAGGTTGAAGAAGACTTATAATGGCTTTCAAGAGAGTCAAATCGCTCCTAACCCTAAAACAGGAGAGGAAGTGTATTCGAAGGTGAAAGACATTCATTGTTTGTTTGGAAAGACCCAAACAGTTTCCCATGAAAAGGAAAAATGGAAGAAAAAATCCATATTTTTTTAGCTTCCTTATTGGTCTAGTCTAGATGTAAGGCACAATATTGATGTTATGCATGTAGAAAAGAATGTGTGTGACAGTCTTATTGGAACCCTCCTCAATATTCAAGGAAAGACCAAAGATGGCTTGAACTCTCGGTTAGATATGCTTCATATGAACATAAGACAGGAATTAGGTCCCCAATCACGTGGTAAGCGGACTTATTTGCCTCCGAGCTTGTTATACTTTGTCTAAGAAGGAGAAAAAAAGCCTCTGTGAATGTCTTAAAGGTATCAAAGTGCCTCGGGGTTTTTGCTCGAATATTA
Organism: Sphenostylis stenocarpa; assembly: GCA_963425845.1. Taxonomy (NCBI): domain Eukaryota; kingdom Viridiplantae; phylum Streptophyta; class Magnoliopsida; order Fabales; family Fabaceae; genus Sphenostylis; species Sphenostylis stenocarpa. The sequence continues at coordinate 19,172,733 of OY731402.1, read as the reverse complement.
AACGGCTAGTGTCAATGAAAGACTTGAAGTTAGTTGGATTAAAGTCCCATGACTGTCATGTATTAATGCAACATCTTTTACCGAGTTGCTATTCGGGACATTTTGCCAAAGAAGGTTAGACATGTTATAATGCAGCTGTGTTTTTTCTTTAATGCTCGTTTGTAATAAAGTAGTCGACCTTCAGACTTTGGATAACCTAGAAGCTCGAAGTCTGTGTTGATATTATGCAAATTGGAGATGTTTTTCCCCCTTCATTTTTTGACATAATGGTGCATTTAATTGTTCATATTGTTAGAGAGATTAAGTTATGTGGCCCTGTGTATCTAAGGTGGATGTATCCAATTGAGCGTTATATGAAAATCTTGAAAGGATATGTTAAAAACCCATCAAGGCCTGAAGCATCCATTGTTGAAAGATACATTGCAGAAGAAGCAATTGAGTTCGTACATGCATTATCTTTCTGAAGTAAGTCCTATAGGGATTCCAACGTTTCGTCATGATGGAAGACAATTTGGGAAGGGAACCCGAGGTGTTAAAGGTAGAAACATGAGTCGAGAAGAAGTTTTACAAGCGCATTTGTACATCTTGAATAACATCGATGAAGTTCAGCCTTTCTTATCTACTCACAAAGAAATGATCAAGCAAAGATATCCAAGGATGAATGAAAAATGGTTGTTGAATGAACACAATAAAAATTTCTTGAAGTGGTTTGAAGAACAGATCGTTACAATTGATGATGCATCTGAAACTTTGAAATGGTTAGCTCATGGCCCAAACTTTGATGTCATAACATGGAGTGGATATGATGTAAACGGTTATTCCTTTTATACTAAGCTTCAAGATGAAAAGAGTACAATGCAAAACAAGTGGTGTGATGGTAGTTGCTTGAATCAATGCACTTTGCTACTTCAAAAGATAATTCTCCTGTAATGGCATCCCTTTCTTATTATGGAGTAATTCAAGATATTTGGGAGGTTGACTACACCAAATTTAGAATTGTTGTATTCAAGTGCAATTGGGTTGACAAGAATAATGGTGTTTTGGTGGATGAATTAGGGTTTACATTGGTTAACCTCGAATAAGCTTAGCTATAAAGACGAACCTTTTATTATGGCAACTCAAGCAAAACAAGTCTTTTATATCTCCGATCCAGCTTAATAGTAGTTGGTCAATAATGCTTCAAGGGAAACCCATGTCTGGTAGTGATGACCTTGAAGATTTACAACTTCAACAGTTTACTAGTCCATCTTCAACATCACACATTTTACCTTCTAATGATGACAATGAAGAAGATGATGTATATGCCACCCGATTTGATCATGAAGAAGGAATATGGGAAAATTGTTAAACAATAGGTATATTATGGTTTTTACACTATTACTTACTTTGCATATCTTTGTATTAGTTACTTTGTATTCTAACTCATTTATTTGTCTTATTTGGCAGGAATATGGCCGATTCTAGTAGGTCCGCGAAGAAGGGGAGACGTGCAACACGACTTAGTGAGTTGACACTAAGTCGAAATGCTGATGAGAGGTTACCGATTGAGTTTGATAACTCGACTGGAAATGCTATTGGGCCTCACGCAACAAAGTTTAGAAGTTATGTTGCACTTCTGGGCCGCAGCAAAGTGAGCATAATAAAGAAGGATTGGGATGATGTGGAGATGCGTGTGAAGGAACAAATTTGGCAAAGCATCTTGGTACGAATTTTTTTCTATTAAATTTACTTGTATTGTTAATTCTTGTAGGATTCACTGACCTTGTATTATTTTTTGTAGCTCACTTATAATGTTCCGAATACTCGAAGGGCTAAGGAGGAAGTGGATATCATTCGTCGGTGAGCGTTGGAGGGCCTTCAAGACCCAATTGACTTCCACCTACGTGTTTGGAAGCAAGAAAGGAGTGTCTCCTTGTGAGCAATATTCCTTTCTAGACACCGAGACATGGGATAAGTTTGTTGAGAGCCGTATGGATCCTTCTTTTAAGGTTCGTGTGCTTTAACTTGCCTCGCTTTTAACTTGCCTCGCTTTTAACAGACACCTTACCCCGCTTTTAACTCGCACAAAACGCATAGAACTAAATGGATAATACTATTTTAGTATGCTACATGCTTTATCAGCAATTGTCACAAAATGCATTGACCTTTTATATATGTAATTCTCTGCACCTTACCTGTAGTTAAATCAACCTCGGATTTAATTTAACATTGCTATGTGTTTAGTTGGTATGAATTCACTGATGAAATACCAGCAGTTTTTTTCAGTATATAGGTAGAAGGAAAATCATATGCTCGGTAATTAGACTCATTAGTTCAAGAAATACCAGCAGTTTTTTCACCGATGAATTCACCGATGAAATACCAGCAGTTTTTAACCGACCGTTTCTTTGAATGTATCTTTATTAGGAGAAACGACAAAAGGCAAAAACAATTCAACAAAAAAATGTATATCCTCACAGGCTATCCCGAGGGGGTTACCAGCTACTTGAGAGGAAGTCGATAGAAGAGAAGCGTAAAGCTTCTCAAGAAGCCTCTCAAAGTGACCCCTCGGTGTGACTTCACCTCCATCACCTCCTTCTCGTCATGAGAAGTGGAAGAAGGCACGACAGAGCAAGAAAGGTGACTATACTATAGATGAGAGTCGTGTTGTGGGACAGAAAATTGTAAGTAGTTATTTAAAAAATTGTTCAAAATGAGATAGAATTATATATTGTGTCTTCTCTAATCAATTACATTTTCTTTGTAGGATGAATTATTAGAGCAAAGTTCACAAGGGACCTTTACCCCTAGTGGACGACAAGATATATTATCCACTCGCTATTGGACGACCGAGAGCATCCAGGTCGTGTGCGGGCAACTGGATGGGGGATTGGCATCCGACAATATTTTGGCACTCCTAAACCTTCCACAAAAAGTGTGGTCACTAGAGATGAGTTGCGAGGCCATCGGGGATCAAATTAGGGAAGAGCTTCGGCGGAGCTAAGGCAGGAACTTGTCTCCTTAGGTTTATCTCAGGGGAACACAGGAGGGGGTCAACAATGTGTTCCCGTAGCTTCTCGCCCTGAGGAACGTGTTAGCACCAAAGGGAGTTGTGCACAGGTTGACGTTCTTGATGATGAGTCAACTCCACTTGGTGAAGACACTCCTAGGCCTCTATGCAAGTTCTTCACAAAGGAAGGCTTACTAGTGGCATATGGTACCTGTGCATACATTGGGGCCACTTATACACGGGGTAGAAATGACGGATTCCTTTCTTCGTGTTGCGGTTGAACGGGTGGAAGTTTCTGAAGCTCCTGTTCCTGTTCCATCCGACGAGGTTAGAACAGTGGGGAGGCTCCCGGTCATTTCATTCGATGGCCTAGAGCACTTATCTAGTTTCCTACCGATCGGGTATTATATGTTTTCTTTAATAATTTGATACATGTTTATAATTTTATTATTTTATCATAAATTTTAATTTAATTCCTTGATGTGTATAGGACATTTGTGCCCAGCAGAAAGGAAAGGAGAAGGGGAAGGAGAAAGAGAAAGAGAAAGTTCAAGAGGAACTGGACTTAGATCCGATACAAAGGTTATGCCTCTTAGCTTATAGGCTAGGAAAACATATACCTTTACAGATCCAGATGGACCCTCATGTGATTGGGAATCCGCAGCCCATCACGTTGTACTTGAGTCGAAGGACATTATGGATGTTGTTTTGAGTCAAGACATGATTTGCGTCACAATTCTCCAAGTCTCGGTTAATGTAAGTCTTATGTTTTTATTTAATTCAATTGGTTGTATGCCCTATTAGACACCAACTTATCTAAAATGCAATTAACATGATATTTTCAATTTCTAGTTACCTCAACAAAGTCGTTGCGGAAAAGGGAGTAGAAGATGTCTATGGATTCATTGATCCTCGTCCACATTCGGAGTTTGGGGAACAAACCAAATACTATTCAAGCATACATTCAAAAGAGATTTTGTGAAGGATCAAAGGAAGTTTATCTCGCACCATATCATTATGGGTAAGTTTTTTTAAATTACTTACTTTCAAACTTTGAATCTCTTAAGAATTGCTAATTGAGCGACATTTTTTGTAGGTCTCACCGGCAACTCGTTTATCCTTTGTCCTAAACGTAATGAGACTATTTTTTTATGCTCTTTATGGAATAAACCCAAAAAGGAAATTAAACAGATTATTGATGTGTAAGTATACTAACACCCTTATATATGAATCTGTCTTTGTGACTAATTAAATACTCTAGGTCCGGTTCATGACAGATTAAATAACTGTAAAGATCTGTGCTTCACTCCTTTGAGCTAAATAGTATCCAGATTTTACTTTTTATATTCATAAGTAAGTACTTCATAATAATTGTGCTTCATTCCCAAATCCCGATCCGAGACAACATTCAATTGTTTAAGATAAGTATACTAACACCCTTGTATAATATTTCATTCATTTCATTTTAAGTTCCACATGTCTTAATATGAAGTATTTTCCATTTAATCTTTTATAGGTGTATAGAAGCATACTCAGTCATGGAGGGTAAGCCTAAAAAGAAACCCACATGGATACTTCCACGTGTAAGGACATTATCTTTCAAATTCTTAACTTCAATTTACTCATTTTTTGTATTTAATGTTTTTTTTTTCTTATAGTGTAATAAGCAAAAAGGAAGTTGGGAGTGCGGATATTATGTGATGAGACATATGTTAACAATCATCACAACGAAATATCACAGATTCATGGAATTTGGTATGTGTTATGACTATATCTATGTCATTGACATATATTTGCCTACTTCGCTTATCCGAAATGTTTTTTTTTGTTTGTAGATATTCTATGATGGTCATCCAATAAGTGAAGCAGTAGATTGATGACATTAGACGAATTTGGGCAGATTTTGTTATTAAGAACTATAGTCGTGATTGAATTTAATTGTGAAACATTAGGACTCGCTAGTTTCTTTGTATATATAAACATAGAATACAATACATGTTTATTGTTTGTTGATACAATACAATGTAGATATATAATATACATTATGTTTACTTGTGTGTTAATGCATGTCCTCTATATATAGATTAACATTACGAGTAGTTGTAAATATTTAAAATGCTGTACGAGTTCGAAAAATCAAAAACTAAAATTCGTATTTAAAAAAAAAATATGACTTTCCACATTGGTTATGGCCATAACCGATGTAGAAAGTGATTTTTAATACTTTCCACATCGGTTCTAGGCCATAACCGATGTGGAAAGTCTGATTTTCCACATCGGTTATAGCTATAACCGATGTGGAAAGTCAGACTTTCCACATCGGTTTTGGCAAGACCCGATGTGGAAAGTCAGACTTTCTACATCGGTTCTTAACCGATGTTAAAACTCACCAACTTTCTACATCGGTTGTATCTATATCGGTTCTAGAACCGATGTAGAAAGCTGCTAAGAACCGATGTTAACGGTGTTTTCTAGTACTAGTGAGTCTCGATTATTAGAAAAAGTAATCGATCATTTGAAATAGTAATCGATCATTTGAAAAATTATATATTCTAAAATATAATTTATTTTAATTTCTATAATATATATATATATATATATATATATATAAATGAAAATAAGTTATATTGTGGAATATATATATTTTATATTATAGTAATTAATATAAATTATATTTTAGAATATATATATATATATATATATATATATATGTAATTTTACATCAAAATATATTCAAATAATCGAGACTTTAGATAGCGGTTAACGCGGAACCGCTATCATATGTTCACTTTTAAGAGCGGTTGCATCTTAACTGCTCTTAAATGTGAAGATATGATAGCGGTTCCACGTTAACCGCTATCTAAACTCTCGATTATTTGAAAAAGTGATCGATCATTTGAAAAATTATATATTCTAAAATATAATTTATTTTAATTTCTATAATATATATATATATATATATATATAAATGAAAATAAGTTCTATTGTGAAATATATATTTTATATTATAGTAATTAATATAAATTATATTTTAGAATATATATTATATATATATATATATATATATATATATATATATATAATTTTACATCAAAATATATTCAAATAATCGAGACTTTAGATAGCGGTTAAGGTGGAACCGCTATCATATGTTCACTTTTAAGAGCGGTTAACATTTTAACCGCTCTTAAATGTGAAGATATGATAGCGGTTCCACGTTAACCGCTATCTAAAGTCTCGATTATTTGAAAAAGTGATCGATCATTTGGAAAAATTATATATTCTAAAATATAATTTATTTTAATTTCTATAATATATATATATATATATAAATGAAAATAAGTTATATTGTGGAATATATATTTTATATTATAGTAATTAATATAAATTTTATTTTAGAATATATATATATATATATATATATATATATATATATATATAATTTTACATCAAAATATATTCAAATAATCGAGACTTTAGATAACGGTTAAGGTGGAACCGCTATCATATGTTCACTTTTAAGAGCGGTTAACATCTTAACCGCTCTTAAATGTGAACATATGATAGTGGTTCTACGCTAAACGCTATCTAAAATCTCCATTATTTGAAAAAGTGATCGATCATTTGAAATAGTAATCGATCATTTGAAAAATTATATATTCTAAAATATAATTTATTTTAATTTCTATAATATATATAAATGAAAATAAGTTATATTGTGGAATATATATTTTATATTATAGTAATTAATATAAATTATATTTTAGAATATATATATATATATATATATATATATATATTATTACATCAAAATATATTCAAATAATCGAGACTTTAGATAGCGGTTAACGCGAACCGCTATCATATGTTCACTTTTAAGAGCGGTTCCCGTTAACCGCTCTTAAATGTGAAGATATAATAGCGGTTCCACGTTAACCGCTATCTAAAGTCTCGATTATTTGAAAAAGTGATCGATCATTTGGAAAAGTAATCGATCATTTGAAAAATTATATATTCTAAAATATAATTTATTTTAATTTCTATATATATATATATTATATATATATATATATATATATATATAAGTGAAAATAAGTTATATTGTGGAATATATATTTTACATTATAGTAATTAATACAAATTATATTTTAGAATATATATATATATATATATATATATATATATTATATATATAATTTTACATCAAAATATATTCAAATAATCGAGACTCTAGATGACTAGGTTAAGGTGGAACCGCTATCATATGTTCACTTTTAAGAGCGGTTAACATCTTAACCGCTCTTAAATGTGAACATATGATAGCTCTTCCACGTTAACCGCTATCTAAAGTCTTGATTATTTGAAAAAGTTATCGATCGTTTGAAATAGTAATCGATCATTTGAAAAATTATATATTCTAAAATATAATTTATTTTAATATCTATAATATATATATATATATATATATATATATATATATATATATATATTCTAAAATATAATTTATATTAATTACTATAATATAAAATATATATTCCACAATATAACTTATTTTCATTTGTATATATATATATATATATATATATATATATATATATATATAATTTTAAATTAAAATATATTCAAATAATCGAGACTTTAGATAGCGGTTAACGAGGGACCGCTATCATATGTTCACTTTTTAGAGCGGTTGCATCTTAACCGCTCTTAAATGTGAAGATATGATAGTGTTCCACGTGAACCGCTATCTAAAGTCTCGATTATTTGAAAAAGTGATCGATTATTTGGAAAAGTAATCGATCATTTGAAAAATTATATATTCTAAAATATAATTTATTTTAATTTCTATAATATATATATATATATATATATATATATTCTAAAATATAATTTATATTAATTACTATAATATAAAATATATATTCCATAATATAACTTATTATATATATATATTTATATATATAATTTTACATCAAAATATATTCAAATAATCGAGACTTTAGATAGCGATTAAGGTGGAACTGCTATCATCTGTTCACTTTTAAGAGCGGTTGCATTTTAACGCTCTTAAATGTGAATATATGATAGCGATTCCACGTTAACCGCTATCTAAAATCTCGATTATTTGAAAAAGTGATCGATCATTTGGAAAAGTAATCGATCATTTAAAAAATTATATATTCTAAAATATAATTTATTTTAATTTTTATATATATATATATATATATATATATATATATATATATATATATATATATATATATATATAAATGAAAATAAGTTATATTGTGGAATATATATTTTATATTATAGTAATTAATATAAATTATATTTTAGAATATATATATATATATATATATATATATATATATAATTTTACATCAAAATATATTCAAATAATCGAGACTTTAGATAGCGGTTAAGGTGGAACCGCTATCATATGTTCACTTTTAAGAGTCATTAACATTTTAACCGCTCTTAAATGTGAAGATATGATAGTGGTTCCACGTTAATCGCTATCTAAAGTCTCGATTATTTGAAAAAGTGATCGATAATTTGGAAAAATAATCGATCATTTGAAAATTATATATTCTAAAATATAATTTATTTTAATTTCTATAATATATATAAAAATGAAAATAAGTTATACTTGTGGAATATATATTTTATATTATAGTAATTAACATAAATTATATTTTAGAATATATATATATATATATATATAATTTTACATCAAAATATATTCAAATAATCGAGACTTTAGATAACGGTTAAGGTGGAACCGCTATCATATGTTCACTTTTAAGAGCGGCTAACATCTTAACCGCTCTTAAATGTGAACATATGATAGCGGTTCACGTTAACAGCTATCTAAAGTCTCGATTATTTGAAAAAGTGATCGATCATTTAAAATAGTAATCGATCATTTGAAAATTTATATATTCTAAAATATAATTTATTTTAATTTCTATAATATATATATATATATATAAATAAAAATAAGTTATATTATGGAATATATATTTTATATTATAGTAAATAATATAAATTATATTTTAAAATATATATATATATATATATATATATATAATTTTACATCAAAATATATTCAAATAATCGAGACTTTAGATAGCGTTTAACGCTGAACCGCTATCATATGTTCACTTTTAAGACCGATTGCATCTTAACCAGCTCTTCAATGTGAAGATATGATAGCGGTTCCACGTTAACTGCTATCTAAAGTCTCGATTATTTGAAAAAGTGATCGATCATTTGGAAAAATAATCGATCATTTGAAAAATTATATATTCTAAAATATAATTTATTTTAATTTCTATAATATATATATATATATATATATGTATATATTAATAAAAATATATATTTTATATTATAGTAATTAATATAAATTATATTTTAGAATATATATATATATATATATATATATATATATAATTTTACATCAAAATATATTCAAATAATCGAGACTTTAGATAGCGGTTAAGGTGGAACAGCTATCATATGTTCACTTTTAAGAGCGGTTAACATCTTAACCGCTCTTAAATGTCAACATATGATAGCGGTTCACGTTAACCGCTATCTAAAGTCTCGATTATTTGAAAAAGTGATCGATCATTTGAAAAATTATATATTCTAAAATATAATTTATTATAATTTCTATAATATATATATATATATATATATAAATATATATAAATGAAAATAAGTTATATTGTGGAATATATATTTTATATTATAGTAATTAATATAAATTATATTTTAAAATATATATATATATATATATATAATTTTACATCAAAATATATTCAAATAATCGAGACTTTAGATAGCGGTTCACGCGGAACCGCTATCATATGTTCAATTTTAAGAGTGGTTGCATCTTAACCACTCTTAAATGTGAAGATATGATAGCGGTTCCACGTTAACCGCTATCTAAAGTCTCGATTATTTGAAAAAGTGATCGATCATTTGGAAAAGTAATCGATCATTTGAAAAATTATATATTCTAAAATATAATTTATTTTCATTTTTATAATATATATATATATATATATATAAATGAAAATAAGTTATATTGTGGAATATATATTTTATATTATAGTAATTAATATAAATTATATTTTAGAATATATATATATATATATATATATATATATATATAATTCTACATCAAAATATATTCAAATAATCGAGGCTTTAGATGGTGGTTAAGGTGGAACCGCTATCATATGTTCACTTTTAAGAGCGGTTAACATCTTAACCGCTCTTAAATGTGAACATATGATAGCTGTTCCACGTTAACCGCTATCTACAGTCTCGATTATTTGAAAAAGTGATCGATCATTTGGAAAAGTAATCGATCATTTGAAAAATTATATATTCTAAAATATAATTTATTTTAATTTCTATAATATATATATAAATGAAAATAATTTATATTGTGGAATATATATTTTATATTATAGTAATTAATATAAATTATATTTTAGAATATATATATATATATATATATATATAATTTTACATCAAAATATATTCGAATAATCGAGATTTTAGATAGCGGTTAAGGTGGAACCGCTATCATATGTTCACTTTTAAGAGTGGTTGCATCTTAACCGCTCTTAAATGTGAAGATATGATAGTGGTTCCACGTTAACCGCTATCTAAAGTGTCGATTATTTGAAAAAGTGATCGATCATTTGGAAAAGTAATCGATCATTTGAAAAATTATATATTCTAAAATATAATTTATTTTAATTTTTATAATATATATATATATATATTTATATTATAGTAATCAATATAAATTATATTTTAGAATATATATATATATATAATTTGACATCAAAATATATTCGAATAATCGAGACTTTAGATAGCGGTTAAGGTGGAACCGCTATCATATGTTCACTTTTAAGAGCGGTTAACATTTTAACCGCTCTTAAATGTGAATATATGATAGCGGTTCCACGTTAACCGCTATCTAAAGTCTCGATTATTTGAAAAATTGATCTATCATTTGGAAAAATAATCGATCATTTGAAAAATTATATATTCTAAAATATAATTTATTTTCATTTTTATATATATATATATATATATATATATATATATATAAATGAAAATAAGTTATATTGTGGAATATATATTTTATATTATAGTAATTAATGTAATATATATTTTATATTATAGTAATTAATATAAATTATATTTTAGAATATATATATATATATATATAATTTTACATCAAAATATATTCAAATAATCGAGACTTTAGATAGCGGTTAAGGTGGAACCGTTATCGTATGTTGACTTTTAAGAGCGGTTAACATCTTAACCGCTCTTAAATGTGAACATATGATAGCGGTTCCACGTGAACCACTATCTATAGTCTCGATTATTTGAAAAAGTGATCGATCGTTTGAAATAGTAATCGATCATTTGAAAAATTATATATTCTAAAATATAATTTATATTAATTACTATAATATAAAATATATATTCCACAATATAAATTATTTTCATTTATATATATATTAATTACTATATTATACAAATTAAAATAAATTATATTTTATAATATATATATATATATATATATACATATATGTATATATATATATATATATATATATATATATATTTATATATATAATTTTACATCAAAATATATTCAAATAATCGATCATTTGGAAAAATAATCGATTATTTGAAAAATTATATATTCTAAAATAAAATTTATTTTAATTTCTATAATATATATATATATATATATATATATATATATATATAAACGAAAATAAGTTATATTGTGGAATATATATTTTATATTATAGTAATTAATATAAATTATATTTTAGAATATATATATATATATATATATATATATAATTTTACATCAAAATATATTCAAATAATCGAGACTTTAGATAGCGGTTAAGGTGGAATCGCTATCATATGTTCACTTTTAAGAGCGGTTAACATGTTAACCGCTCTAAAATGTGAACATATGATAGCGGTTCCACATTAACCGCTATCTAAAGTCTCGATTATTTGAGAAAGTGATCGATCATTTGAAAAATTATATATTCTAAAATATAATTTATTTTAATTTCTATAATATATATAAATGAAAATAAGTTATATTGTGGAATATATATTTTATATTATAGTAATTAATATAAATTATATTTTATATATATATATATATATATATATATATATATGTAATTTTACATCAAAATATATTCAAATAATCGAGACTTTAGATAACGGTTAACGCGCAACCACTATCATATGTTTACTTTTAAGAGCGGTTGCATCTTAACCGCTCTTAAATGTGAAGATATGATAGCGGTTCCACGTTAACCGCTATCTTAAGTTTTAATTATTTGAAAAAGTGATTGATCATTTGGAAAAGTAATCGATCATTTGAAAAATTATATATTCTAAAATATAATTTATTTTAATTTCTATAATATATATATATATATATATATATATAGTATATATATATATATATCCTAAAATATAATTTATATTAATTACTATAATATAAAATATATATTCCACAATATAACTTATTTTAATTTATATATATATATATATATATATATATATATATATATATATATATATATATATAATTTTACATCAAGATATATTCAAATAATCGAGACTTTAGATAGCGGTTAAGGTGGAACCGCTATCATATGTTCACTTTTAAGAGCGGTTCCACGTTAACCGCTCTTAAATGTGAAGATATAATAGCTGGTTCCACGTTAACCGCTATCTAAAGTCTCGACTATTTGAAAAAGTGATCGATCATTTGGAAAAGTAATCGATCATTTGAAAAATTATATATTCTAAAATATAATTTATTTTAATTTCTATAATATATATATATATATATATATATATATATAATTTTACATCAAAATATATTCAAATAATCGAGACTTTAGATGACCGGTTAAGTATAATCAGCTATCATATGTTCACTTTTAAGAGCGGTTAACATCTTAACCGCTCTTAAATGTGAACATATGATAGTCGCTCCACGTTAACCGCTACCTAAAGTCTTGAATATTTGAAAAAGTTATCGATCGTTTGGAATAGTAATCGATCATTTGAAAAATTATATATTCTAAAATATAATTTATTTTAATTTCTATAATATATATTATATATATATATATATATATATATATATATATGAAAATAAGTTACATTGTGGAATATATATTTTATATTATAGTAATTAATATAAATTATATTTTAGAATATATATATATATATATATATATATATATATATATATATATAATTTTAAATCAAAATATATTCAAATAATCGAGACTTTAGATAGCGGTTAACGAGGACCGCTATCATATGTTCACTTTTAAGAGCGGTTCCCGTTAACCGCTCTTAAATGTGAAGATATAATAAGCGTTCCACGTTAACCGCTATCTAAAGTCTCGATTATTTGAAAAAGTGATCGATCATTTGGAAAAGTAATCGATCATTTGAAAAATTATATATTCTAAAATATAATTTATTTTAATTTCTATAATATATATATATATATATATATATATATATATAAGTGAAAATAAGTTATATTGTGGAATATATATTTTACATTATAGTAATTAATACAAATTATATTTTAGAATATATATATATATATATATATATATATATAATTTTACATCAAAATATATTCAAATAATCGAGACTCTAGATGACCGGTTAAGGTGGAACCGCTATCATATGTTCACTTTTAAGAGCGGTTAACATCTTAACCGCTCTTAAATGTGAACATATGATAGCTGTTCCACGTTAACCGCTATCTAAAGTCTTGATTATTTGAAAAAGTTATCGATCGTTTGAAATAGTAATCGATCATTTGAAAAATTATATATTCTAAAATATAATTTATTTTAATTTCTATAATATATATATATATATATATATATATCTAAAATATAATTTATATTAATTACTATAATATAAAATATATATTCCACAATATAACTTATTTTCATTTGTATATATATATATATATATATATATATATATATATATATATATATATATAATTTTAATTAAAATATATTCAAATAATCGAGACTTTAGATAGCGGTTAACGAGGGACCGCTATCATATGTTCACTTTTTAGAGCGGTTGCATCTTAACCGCTCTTAAATGTGAAGATATGATAGTGGTTCCACGTGAACCTGCTATCTAAAGTCTCGATTATTTGAAAAAGTGATCGATTATTTGGAAAAGTAATCGATCATTTGAAAAATTATATATTCTAAAATATAATTTATTTTAATTTCTATAATATATATATATATATATATTCTAAAATATAATTTATATTAATTACTATAATATAAAATATATATTCCATAATATAACTTATTATATATATATATTTATATATATAATTTTACATCAAAATATATTCAAATAATCGAGACTTTAGATAGCGGTTAAGGTGGAACCGCTATCATATGTTCACTTTTAAGAGCGGTTGCATTTTAACCGCTCTTAAATGTGAATATATGATAGCGATTCCGCGTAACCGCTATCTAAAATCTCGATTATTTGAAAAATGATCGATCATTTGGAAAAGTAATCGATCATTTGAAAAATTATATATTCTAAAATATAATTTATTTTAATTTTTATATAATATATATATATATATATATGTATATATATATATATATATAAATGAAAATAAGTTATATTGTGGAATATATATTTTATATTATAGTAATTAATATAAATTATATTTTAGAATATATATATATATATATATATATATATATATATATATAATTTTACATCAAAATATATTCAAATAATCGAGACTTTAGATAGCGGTTAAGGTGGAACCGCTATCATATGTTCACTTTTAAGAGCTGTTAACATTTTAACCGCTCTTAAATGTGAAGATATGATAGTGGTTCCACGTTAACTGCTATCTAAAGTCTCGATTATTTAAAAAGTGATCGATCATTTGGAAAAATAATCGATCATTTGAAAATTATATATTCTAAAATATAATTTATTATAATTTCTATAATATATATAAAAATGAAAATAAGTTATACTTATGGAATATATATTTTATATTATAGTAATTAACATAAATTATATTTTAGAATATATATATATATATATATATATATATATATATATAATTTTACATCAAAATATATTCAAATAATCGAGACTTTAGATAACGGTTAAGGTGGAACCGCTATCATATGTTCACTTTTAAGAGCGGCTAACATCTTAACCGCTCTTAAATGTGAACATATGATAGCGGTTCCAATGCTAACTGCTATCTAAAGTCTCGATTATTTGAGAAAGTGATCGATCATTTAAAATAGTAATCGATCATTTGAAAATTTATATATTCTAAAATATAATTTATTTTAATTTCTATAATATATATATATATATATATATAAATAAAAATAAGTTATATTATGGAATATATATTTTATATTATAGTAATTAATATAAATTATATTTTAAAAAAAAAATATATATATATATATATATATATATATAATTTTACATCAAAATATATTCAAATAATCGAGACTTTAGATAGCGTTTAACGCGAACCGCTATCATATGTTCACTTTTAAGACCGATTGCATCTTAACCGCTCTTCAATGTGAAGATATGATAGCGGTTCACGTTAACTGCTATCTAAAGTCTCGATTATTTGAAAAAGTGATCGATCATTTGGAAAAATAATCGATCATTTGAAAAATTATATATTCTAAAATATAATTTATTTTAATTTCTATAATATATATATATATATTAATAAAAATATATATTTTATATTATAGTAATTAATATAAATTATATTTTAGAATATATATATATATATATATATATATATATATATATATATATATATATATATATATATATATATATAATTTTACATCAAAATATATTCAAATAATCGAGACTTTAGATAGCGGTTAAGGTGGAACAGCTATCATATGTTCACTTTTAAGAGCGGTTAACATCTTAACCAGCTCTTAAATGTCAACATATGATAGCGGTTCCACGTTAACCGCTATCTAAAGTCTCGATTATTTGAAAAAGTGATCGATCATTTGAAAAATTATATATTCTAAAATATAATTTATTATAATTTCTATAATATATATATATATAATATATATATATATATATATAAATGAAAATAAGTTATATTGTGGAATATATATTTTATATTATAGTAATTAATATAAATTATATTTTAAAATATATATATATATATATATATATATATATAATTTTACATCAAAATATATTCAAATAATCGAGACTTTAGATAGCGGTTCACGCGGAACCGCTATCATATGTTCAATTTTAAGAGTGGTTGCATCTTAACCACTCTTAAATGTGAAGATATGATAGCGGTTCCAACGTTAACCGCTATCTAAAGTCTCGATTATTTGAAAAAGTGATCGATCATTTGGAAAAGTAATCGATCATTTGAAAAATTATATATTCTAAAATATAATTTATTTTCATTTTTATAATATATATATATATATATATATATATATATATATAAATGAAAATAAGTTATATTGTGGAATATATATTTTATATTATAGTAATTAATATAAATTATATTTTAGAATATATATATATATATATATATATATATATATATATATAATTCTACATCAAAATATATTCAAATAATCGAGGCTTTAGATGGTGGTTAAGGTGGAACCCCTATCATATGTGCACTTTTAAGAGCGGTTAACATCTTAACCGCTCTTAAATGTGAACATATGATAGCTGTTCCACGTTAACCGCTACCTAAAGTCTTGAATATTTGAAAAAGTTATCGATCGTTTGAAATAGTAATCGATCATTTGAAAAATTATATATTCTAAAATATAATTTATTTTAATTTCTATAATATATATTATATATATATATATATATATATATATATATATATATATATATAAATGAAAATAAGTTACATTGTGGAATATATATTTTATATTATAGTAATTAATATAAATTATATTTTAGAATATATATATATATATATATTTTAAATCAAAATATATTCAAATAATCGAGACTTTAGATAGCGGTTAACGAGGGACCGCTATCATATGTTCACTTTTTAGAGCGGTTGCATCTTAACCGCTCTTAAATGTGAAGATATGATAGTGGTTCCACGTTAACCGCTATCTAAAGTCTCGATTATTTGAAAAAGTGATCGATTATTTGGAAAAGTAATCGATCATTTGAAAAATTATATATTCTAAAATATAATTTATTTTAATTTCTATATTATATATATATATATATATATATATATATATATATATATATAAATGAAAATAAGTTACATTGTGGAATATATATTTTATATTATAGTAATTAATATAAATTATATTTTAGAATATATATATATATATATATATATATATATATATATAATTTTACATCAAAATATATTCAAATAATCGAGACTTTAGATAGCGGTTAAGGTGGAACCTCTATCATATGTTCACTTTTAAGAGCGGTTGCATCTTAACCGCTCTTAAATGTGAAGATATGATAGCGGTTCCACGTTAACCGCTATCTAAAGTCTCGATTATTTGAAAAAGTGATCGATCATTTGGAAAAGTAATCGATCATTTGAAAAATTATATATTCTAAAATAGTATTTATTTTAATTTCTATAATATATATATATAAATAAGAATAAGTTATATTATGGAATATATATTTTATATTATAGTAATTAATATAAATTATATTTTAGAATATATATATATATATATATATATATATAATTTTACATCAAAATATATTCAAATAATCGAGACTT
>OY731402.1:19078418-19154709 GCA_963425845.1 Sphenostylis stenocarpa | reverse complement strand
TAATTAAATTATTAAGAATTGGGTAAAGAAACTGTAGAGTTTGATGTTTGTTAGATTATTTGTGTTTTTCTAGAATTTTTCTAGAATTTTTAGAAAATACTTAAAATTGATCCGTTTCGCGGGCAACTGGACGCCTGCTAGTAATTCTATGATTTAGGGTCGGAATTGAAAGAGTATGGAATTAACAATTTTAATTGTCACATTTAGAAATTATTGTTTTCTTTTATGCATTGAGTGTGGGTACATTAAAAGTTTATTATGTGTATAAATTGATAAGAAACATATGATGGTTAATATGGTTTGGAGTGATGTTGGAGTCTTAGGGTTTGTGGGTTCAAATCCTGGCTAGAGTAAAATGAAGATATTTTTTTGTAATATAATCCGCTGAGCGCACGAAAATCTGCTGAGCGGATTATGTCTGTTAATCGATCAACAGGTTTTTTAATCGATTAGAACAGAGAGTTTTGGGATCCGCTGGGCGCATCAGAAATCCGCTGAGCGGATTGTGGTTCGAAATCTCTATCTTACTTGCGGCCACATATCCGCTGGGCGCACGATAAATCCGCTGAGCGGATTGTGAGTTGAAATCTTATTACTTGCGGCCTCATATCCGCTGAGCGCACGATAAATCCGCTGAGCGGAAAATTAGGTGAAATAGGACTCAGAAATTTGACTTTTAAATGAAAGAGTACCATTATGCAAATTTTTCGTAGGTTCATTGTTTCTCTCTTTCTCTCAAAATTTCCTTACCTTCAAACTTGATTTTAAAGGGAAAATCTTGATTTTCTTGAGAAGCTCCAAGAGGTAAGTTGGTTTATCTCAATCTCCTCTACATTTCTACCGTTTTATTTTTCAAAATGGTGCATTTTCTATTTTTCTCCTCACTTGGCTCAACTTGAATGGATGTAGAAAGAAAGTTATTGTAGGTTTTACACCTAGAATACTAGAATGATGCTTAAAATTGAGGATTAGAAGTTGTTAAGCTAAAAACTTTAAGAGCCCTAATTCGTAGGTACTATTCATTGAATTTTTGGGACTTGTGTGAACAGAATTAGGAATTGGTATCTTCATGAAAGTTGTAGCCCTTTAAGTTGTAGAAATTTAGAAACTGGTTTTACATTAAACGGATATTGGTAGCTCAAGTTATACTCATTTTACTGTCAAGTGTTCTAGCTGTGACGTTAAGATGTTGCCCTGTTTCAACAGCCTCGGTTTTTGAATTACTGGGATAGATACGTATGAAATTAGGACTTGATTCCTTCATAAAAGTTGTAGAAAATTATATTCCCGAAATTTAGAAATTTGTTTCATGTCAATAGCTTATGTGTAGCAAGAGTTATAATCCAATTACTAAGGCATGTTCAGAGTGTTATTGTAGTTGAGCCTAGTTGGAAACAACCACTGAAAACTGAAAACTGCATCTATTCTATAGGGTATTTGAATTTATTTCCTTCATCAATATTGCAGGTAATTAAGTTATTGAAATTTTGGCTCAAATCTCATGCCAAAACAACTTATATAACTCTAGAAAATTTTGAAATACTGAACCTTGTCCATTGTTGTTATTAGGATTCTTTCTACTCTAAGTGCCTATAAAATAGGATAATTTTCTAAGTTAATTGTAAGCTGAATGTGAGCTTAAAATATTATTAGAAATGGATTAGTAATACAAAGTGAATTTAAATTCTCATGAGATAGAATCATAGAAATATAAGATTCTAACTAGAATTTTATTACGTATATAGATTTTGTCTGAAACACAACATCAAGCTTTGAAAGGAATAAGTGTGAACGTATCGGTAAGGGGTGGGCTATATAGTAAGGATTACATCATAAACTTGTTTGACCTTATTTGTTGAATTTGTCTAAATTTGTTATGATTGATCATTTTGATTTTATTATATGCTTGGTTGTGAAAGTGATCATGAATTACTTACGTGTATGATGGTGTAAAATATATTTTTGGTATTCTATTATGATATGTATGGTCTTTGAGTGAGCATTTATATGCATGGTGGTTTTTCATGAGAAAGTTCATTGAAAATTTAATTGAGAGAATTGGATGATGGGTTGTGAACCCTTTTTGAACTGTATTGGAAGTTTTCTGCTTGTAACAATGTGATTAGAAAATTTTTGGGAAGTCTCAGACTATGGGGAAACTCTGTCAAATTTTTGGAAAAATGTGAATTTCTAAGAAAAACCACTTAGGGACTCATACATTATTCATTTGAAAATGGTGATTTGTGAAATCTGGGAATCGGAGATTATGGACTCGAGAATACGATAGGGAGGCCCCGAGGGAGGACTTGAGGATAGGAAGGGTAGTGGTTGGAGGCCCCAAAAGACCCGAGCTCGCTACTCGTTGTCGGGGATCCCACCGTACAAACTCTGCTATACCCGATCGTGCTCTTACCGTATATCAATGGTCGATGAGCTACCGGGTTTATATTTGAGCATGGGTCTCAACAATCCCGTGGGTGGATTTTCCATGCCTAGTAGTTTCAACTCCTGGCTACCCCAGTACTGATTTGAGAAATGATTCGGGCCCGCATGCATAAACATTTTAGAAAACATATTAGGATCATGCATCATTAACATCAATCATTTGGAATTTGATTGACTTGTGAATGTTTATGATGTTGATTTTAAAATGATGTATGAACTGTTGCTCACCCTCTTGTCTTTCTGTTTTCTTTATTTCTTTGTGCTTGCGGTACTCGTTGGACCTGATCGGTCATTGTTTGAAGAGAGGGGAGATGACACAGATTCCAGAACCGAGGAGTATGTTACTCATACTCATTAGCTGGGAGCCACAATGATGGCAACATGTATTAGGATAAATATATCCAAACTTTTATAGATAGTCTTTTATAGTATATAGACCTACAGGGTAGTGAGTAGTAGTTACTCTTTTGTGTAGTTAACTGCTCTGTAGGAAGTATTCCCAATGTTGCCTTAATATTTTGGAAGACTCGTACTAATATTTTATTTATATGTAATTATGAATGTTTACTTTTAGTACTTTTTAAAATGATGAAATGCGGGAATGTATTATTGAAAATTTATGTATATTAATATTATGTACAAGGGAAAGATTGTTATCGGTTAAAAAAAAAAATTTATGCTAACAAAAATTATTAATTCTTCTTATTGAGGGTTTATAAGGTAGGGTGTTACATCTAAAGTCTCGATTATTTGAAAAAGTGATCGATCAATTAAAATAGTAATCGATCATTTGAAAAATTATATATTCTAAAATATAATTTATTTTAATTTCTATAATATATATATATATATATATGATAATAATATATTATGAAATATATATGTTATATTGTGGTAATTAATATATTTTATATTATAGTATATATATATATAAACATATATATATATATATATATATATATATATATATATATATATATATATATATATATAATTTTACATCAAAATATATTCAAATAATCGAGACTTTAGATAGCGGTTAAGGTGGAACCGCTATCATATGTTCACTTTTAAGAGCGGTTAACATTTTAACCGCTCTTAAATGTAAAGATATGATAGTGGTTTGACGTTAACCGTTATCTAAAGTCTCGATTATTTGAAAAAGTGATCGATCATTTGGAAAAATAATCGATCATTTGAAAAATTATATATTCTAAAATATAATTTATTTTAATTTCTATAATATATATATATATATATATATATATATATATATATAAATGAAAATAAGTTATATTGTGGAATATATATTTTATATTATAGTAATTAATATAAATTATAATTTAGAATATATATAAATGAAAATAAGTTATATTGTGGAATATATATTTTATATTATAGTAATTAATATAAATTATATTTTAGAATATATATAAATGAAAATAAGTTATATTGTGGAATATATATTTTATATTATAGTAATTAATATAAATTATATTTTAGAATATATATATATATATATATATATATATATATTTTACATCAAAATATATTCAAATAATCGAGACTTTAGATAGCGGTTAAGGTGGAACCGTTATCGTATGTTCACTTTTAAGAGCGGTTAACATCTTAACCGCTCTTAAATGTGAACATATGATAGCGGTTCCATGTTAACCACTATCTATAGTCTCGATTATTTGAAAAAGTGATCGATCATTTGAAATAGTAATCGATCATTTGAAAAATTATATATTCTAAAATATAATTTATTTTAATTTCTATAATATATATATATATAGATGAAAATAATTTATATTGTGGAATATATATTTTATATTATAGTAATTAATATAAATTATATTTTAGAATATATATATATAATTTTACATCAAAATATATTCGAATAATCGAGACTTTAGATAGCGGTTAAGGTGGAACCGCTATCATATGTTCACTTTTAAGAGCGGTTAACATCTTAACCGCTCTTAAATGTGAACATATGATAGCGGTTCCACGTTAACCGCTATCTCAAGTCTCGATTATTTGAAAAAGTGATCGATCATTTGAAATCGTAATCGATTATTTGAAAAATTATATATTGTAAAATATAATTTATTTTAATTTCTATAATATATATATATATATATATGTATATATATATATATATATATATATATATATATATATATATATATATATATATATGTATAATTTTACATCAAAATATATTCAAATAATCGAAACTTTAGATAGCGGTTAACGTGGAACCGCTATCATATGTTCACTTTTAAGAGCGGTTACATCTTAACCGCTCTTAAATGTGAAGATATGATAGCGGTTTCACGTTAACCACTATCTAAAGTCTCGATTATTTGAAAAAGTGATCGATCATTTGGAAAAGTAATCGATCATTTGAAAAATTATATATTCTAAAATATAATTTATTTTAATTTCTATAATATATATATATATATATATATATATAAATGAAAATAAGTTATATTGTGGAATATATATTTTATATTATAGTAATTAATATAAATTATATTTTAGAATATATATATATATATATATATATATATCTAAATATATATATTTTTACATCAAAATATATTCAAATAATCGAGACTTTAGATAGCGGTTAAGGTGGAACTGCTATCATATGTTCACTTTTAAGATTAACCGCTCTTAAATGTGAACATATGATAGCGGTTCCACATTAACTTCTATCTAAAGTCTCGATTATTTAAAAAAGTGATCGATCATTTGAAAAAGTGATCGATCATTTGAAATAGTAATCGATCATTTGAAAAATTATATATTCTAAAATATAATTTATTATAATTTCTATAATATATATAAATGAAAATAAGTTATATTGTGGAATATATATTTTATATTATAGTAATTAATATAAATTATATTTTAGAATATATATATATATATATATATATATATATATATAATTTTACATCAAAATATATTCAAATAATCGAGACTGTAGATAGCGGTTAAGGTGGAACCGCTATCATATGTTCACGTTTAAGTGCGGTTAACATTTTAACCGCTCTTAAATGTGAAGATATGATAGCGATTCCATGTTAACCGCTATCTACAGTCTCGATTATTTGAAAAACTGATCGATCATTTGAAAAAATAATCGATCATTTGAAAAATTATATATTCTAAAATATAATTTATTTTAATTTCTATAATATATATATATATATATATAAATTAAAATAAGTTATATTGTGGAATATATATTTTATATTATAGTAATTAATATATAAATGAAAATAAGTTATATTGTGGAATATATAGTTTATATTATAGGAATTAATATAAATTATATTTTAGAATATATATATATATATATATATATATATATATATATATTTTACATCAAAATATATTCAAATAATCGAGATAGCGGTTGCATCTTAACCGCTCTTAAATGTGAAGATATGATAATGGTTCCACGTTAATCGCTATCTAAAGTCTCGATTATTTGAAAAAGTGATCGATCATTTGGAAAAGTAATCGATCATTTGAAAAATTATATATTCTAAAATATAATTTATTTTAATTTCTATAATATATATATATATATATATATATATATATATAATGAAAATAAGTTATATTGTGGAATATATATTTTATATTATAGTCATTAATATAAATTATATTTTCGAATATATATATATATATATATATATATATATATATAATTTTACATCAAAATATATTCAAATAATCGAGACTTTAGATATCGGTTAAGGTAGAATCGCTATCTTATGTTCACTTTTAAGAGCGGTTAATATCTTAACCGCTCTTAAATGTGAACATATGATAGCGGTTCCACGTTAACCGCTATCTAAAGTCTCGATTATTTGAAAAAGCGATCGATAATTTGAAATAGTAATTGATCATTTGAAAAATTATATATTCTAAAATATAATTTATTTTAATTTCTATAATATATATATATATATATATATATATATATATAAATGAAAATAAGTTATATTGTGGAATATATATTTTATATTATAGTCATTAATATAAATTATATTTTAGAATATATATATATATATATATATATATAATTTTACATCAAAATATATTCAAATAATCGAGACTTTAGATAGCGGTTAAGGTAGAACTGCTATCATATGTTCACTTTTAAGAGCGGTTAACATCTTAACCGCTCTTAAATGTGAACATATGATAGTGGTTCCACGTTAACCGCTATCTAATGTCTCGATTATTTGAAAAAGCTATCGATCATTTGAAATAGTAATCGATCATTTGAAAAATTATATATTCTTAAATATAATTTATTTTTATTTCTATAATATATATAAATGAAATTAAGTTATATTGTGGAATATATATTTTATATTATAGTAATTAATATAAATTATATTTTAGAATATCTATATATATATATATATATATATATATATATATATATATAATTTTACATCAAAATATATTCAAATAATCGAGACTTTAGATAGCGGTTAACGCGGAACCGCTATCATATGTTCACTTTTAAGAGCGGTTGCATCTTAACCGCTCTTAAATGTGATGATATGATAGCGGTTCCACGTTAACCGCTATCTAAAGTCTCGATTATTTGAAAAAGTGATCGATCATTTAGAAAAGTAATTGATCATTTGAAAAATTATATATTCTAAAATATAATTTATTTTAATTTCTATAATATATATATATATATATATATATAAATGAAAATAAGTTATATTGTGGAATATATATTTTATATTATTGTAATTAATATAAATTATATTTTAGAATATATATATATATATATGTATGTGTGTGTGTGTGTGTGTGTGTGTATATATATATATATATATATATATATATATATATATATATATAATTTTACATCAAAATATATTCAAATAATCGAGACTTTATATAGCGGTTAACGCGGAACCGCTATCATATGTTCACTTTTAAGAGCGGTTGCATCTTAACCGCTCTTAAATGTGAAAATATGATAGCGGTTCCACGTTAACCGCTATCTAAAGTCTGGATTATTTGAAAAAGTGATCGATCATTTGGAAATGTAATCGATCATTTGAAAAATTATATATTCTAAAATATAATTTATTTTAATTTCTATAATATATATATATATATATATATATATATATATACATATAAATATATATAAATGAAAATAAGTTATATTGTGGAATATATATTTTATATTATAGTAATTAATATAAATTATATTTTAGAATATATATATATATATATATATATATATATATATATAATTTTACATCAAAATATATTCAAATAATCGAGACTTTAGAGAGCGGTTAAGGTGGAACCGCTATCATATGTTAACTTTTAAGAGCGGTTGCATCTTAACCGCTCTTAAATATAAACATATGATAGCGGTTCCACGTTAACCGCTATCTAAAGTCTCGATTATTTGAAAAAGTGATCGATCATTTGAAAAATTATATATTCTAAAATATAATTTATTTTAATTTCTATAATATATATATATATATATATATATATATATATATATATATAAATGAAAATAAGTTATATTGTGGAATATATAGTTTATATTATAGGAATTAATATAAATTATATTTTAGAATATATATATATATATATATATATATATATATATATATATATATTTTACATCAAAATATATTCAAATAATCGAGACTTTAGATAGCGGTTAAGGTAGAACCGCTATCATATGTTCACTTTTAAGAGCGGTTAACATCTTAACCGCTCTTAAATGTGAACATATGATAGCGGTTCCACGTTAACCGCTATCTAAAGTCTCGATTATTTGAAAAAGTGATCGATAATTTGAAATAGTAATCGATCATTTGAAAAATTATATATTCTAAAATATAATTTATTTTAATTTCTATAATATATATATATATATATATATATAAATGAAAATAAGTTATATTGTGGAATATATATTTTATATTATAGTAATTAATATAAATTATATTTTAGAATATATATATATATATATATATATATATATATATATATATTTTACATCAAAATATATTCAAATAATCGAGACTTTAGATAGCGGTTAAGGTGGAACCGCTATCATATGTTCACTTTTAAGAGCGGTTAATATCTTAACCGCTCTTAAATGTGAACATATGATAGCGGTTCCATGTTAACCGCTATCTAAAGTCTGGATTATTTGAAAAAGTGATCGATCATTTGAAATAGTAATCGATCATTTGAAAAATTATATATTCTAAAATATAATTTATTTTAATTTCTATAATATATATATAAATGAAAATAAGTTACATTGTGGAATATATATTTTATATTATAGTAATTAATATAAATTATATTTTAGAATATACATATATATATATATATATATATAATTTTACATCAAAATATATTCAAATAATCGAGACTTTAGATAGCGGTTAACGCGGAACCGCTATCATATGTTCACTTTTAAGAGCGGTTGGATCTTAACCGCTCTTAAATATGAACATATGATAGCGGTTCCACGTTAACCGCTATCTAAAGTCTCGATTATTTGAAAAAGTGATCGATTATTTGAAAAATTATATATTCTAAAATATAATTTATTTTAATTTCTATAATATATATATATATATATATATATAAATGAAAAAAAGTTATATTATGGAATATATATTTTATATTATAGTAATTAATATAAATTATATTTTAGAATATATATATATATATATATATATATATATATATATATATATATTTTACATCAAAATATATTCAAATAATCGAGACTTTAGATAGCGGTTAAGGTGGAACCGCTATCATATGTTCACTTTTAAGAGCGGTTAACATTTTAACCGCTCTTAAATGTGAAGATATGATAGCGGTTCCACGTTAACCGCTATCTAAAGTCTCGATTATTTGAAAAAGCAATCGATCATTTGGAAAAATAATCGATTATTTGAAAAATTATATATTCTAAAATATAATTTATTTTAATTTCTATAATATATATATATATATATATATATATATATATAAATGAAAATAAGTTATATTGTGGAATATATATTTTATATTATAGTAATTAATATAAATTATATTTTAGAATATATATATATATATATATATATATATATATTTATATAATTTTACATCAAAATATATTCAAATAATCGAGACTTTAGATAGCGGTTAAGGTGGAATCGCTATCATATGTTCACTTTTAAGAGCGGTTAACATCTTAACCGCTCTTAAATGTGAACATATGATAGCGGTTCCACGTTAACCGCTATCTAAAGTCTCGATTATTTGAAAAAGTGATCGATCATTTGAAATAGTAATCGATCATTTGAAAAATTATATATTCTAAAATATAATTTATTTTAATTTCTATATATATATATAAATGAAAATAAGTTATATTGTGGAATATATGTTTTATATTATAGTAATTAATATAAATTATATTTTAGAATATATATATATATATATATATATATAATTTTACATCAAAATATATTCAAATAATCGAGACTTTAAATAGCGGTTAACGCGGAACCGCTATCATATGTTCAATTTTAAGAGCGGTTGCATCTTAACCGCTCTTAAATGTGAACATATGATATCGGTTCCACGTTAACTGTGACACCTTTAATACTAACATTGACTTTATTATGATTTATTAATTATTATTGGTTCCTCTTAATATTTGATTACCAATACACTCTTGTAGAAGTAAGGTACACAATAATTAGAACATACACTTAGTGATTAATATACATATCATTCATAAGTATCAAGTATAACTAGATAGTAAATATACACAAAGTCATCCCAAAATACACCTAACAAGGGTTCACAAGACCAGAGCAGACAAACTAACTAGATAAACTAACTATATAACCTAACTAAAGAGGAGATATATTTTGTACGTCCACTAAAATGAAGTATCTCTTGTAGCACTGTAGTGGTGTCCGATCAAGTCCTCTACTTAGTACTTGCAGTGATCGTATTTAAACTTTACTTGGAGAAGATATCGGGGATGAGTTGTGTTCAACGTCACCTATGAAAACATTTCATAATAACAATACATGCAAAGAAAGGGTAAGACAACTTTATATTCACTTAGAGCATGCAAATAACATTGAGTTAATTAGAAATTACACATACAAACATACTAGTAATTAGCACACAAATGATATGATATTATGAATGCAATGTATGCACTAATCTTTTCTAGGACACATCCTAGTATGCAAGACCATGGGGATCCCAAAACCACTTTCTTTTTTCTCTTTTTTGTTTTGTTTGTTTGTTTTTTTTTCTTTTCGAGAAGGATCAGGAGTTTCACTGGAACATCTCACCGCCTCGCGGTAGTATACTCATAATTACTTGTCCAGCTCAACTGATCATGAGAAACCCTGGGGCTTTAGTCAGGATAATCAAGCTTGGTAGTGAGAGTCTCACAGCTTAGGTAGCGAGCCTGAGCCACATATGAGCTCGATCACACTCAATCATCCCCGAGGTTAGCATGGAACCGACCCTGATTTTCCATATCCTCCTCATACACTCAATCTCTGACTCATGAACATGATGCATGACTTATCATAACTTCTTCACACTCTTTCAACTTTGTTTCACCTCATTATACTTAAATCACATCTTAACTTCTTCAAAATAATACTAGGTTATTTCTTAAAAAATCTGACAGAGTTTCCCCTGTAAATCGGACATTCCCAAAAAATTTTAACACCTGCAAAATAATCAAAAACAGCCCAGAACACTTCTACTTTTCACCAAACCAACATTCCACCTCATCATATTCATCATCACCCAAAATCATAATTTTCTCAATTTTAACTTATTATTCTTAAATAATAATAATAATAATTGCAAATAATTTCCTCAAAATTATTAAAAATTCATTTTCACTTACAATTAATTGTTTTCTCCTAAATCAAAATTATTCCAATACTTTTGAAAAATATTTATTAATTAAATAAAAATATAAAATTCACTTCATAATTAAATTGTAAATTCAATTTAATATATCTAAAAAATAGTTTTCTTTCTCACATAGTTCATTTCTCACACCTTTCCTCCATTCCACCAAATTATACAATGCAATTCTACATGCTAATCCATCTTAACAAAAACATTTCACAATAATTTTCTACTTATCATGCTTCATAACATACATACAATATATCTCAATAATCAATTTAAAACAATTATCATAATACTAAACATAGAAATATGATAATTCTCAAACTAAATTCATCAATAAATCATATAAAATTACTAATGATTAAACAATCGATTCAAACAACATTAATGGATGCCTTATAATCATACAAGGTTCCATACACTCAAGTTGCTCCATTTAGAAGCCATAAAATTCACATATAATCTTAAAACTTTAAAAATTCATAAAAATAGAAATAACATTCAAATAATTCCAAATAAATTTCTAATTAGCTTAGAAGTAAAGGGACTTCTTCTCAATGCTATTTCAAGCAAAAGTGAATTATAAAAGTTATCCTACCCCTTACCTTATGTTGTAACTTGGTGAATAGTAACTCTTGATCAAATAATCTATCAAGTCTTTGGGTCTCCTCTTTGCACCTCTAAATAGCTTCCTACATGCCAATTAAATACCCCAATTAAATCCTTAATTCCAACCATATTAGACCACTAAAATCTCACCTCCTTCATAGCCTAAAATTCTAAAATTCAATACTATGGTTCTTTGAGTTATAAAATCATTTATAGAGCCTAAATTGATGCTAATGGAATTAATACAAGTAGAAAAGAGTAATGGAAGTAGTACACTTAGAGTAGGAAGAATCCTAATAACAAATATGGACAATGTTCAGTATTTCAAAATTTTCTAGAGTTATATAAGCTATTTTGGAATGAGGTAAGAGCCAAAATTTCAATAACTTAATTACCTACAATATTGATGAAGGAAATAAATTCAAATACCCTGTAGAATAAATGCAGTTTTTCAGTTTACATTGGTTGTTTCCAACATGGCTCAACTACAATAACACTCTGAACATGCCTTGGTAATTTGACTATAACTCATGATACACATAAGCTATTGACATGAAACAAATTTCTAAATTTCGGAAATATAATTTCCTACAACTTTTATGAAGGAATCAAGTCCTAATTTCACACATATCAATCCCAGTAATTCAAAAACCGAGGCTGTTGAAACAGGGCAACCTCTTAACTTCACAGCTATAACACTTGACAGTAAAATGAACATAACTTGAGCTACAAATATCCGTTTGATGTGAAACAAGTTTCTAAATTTCTATAACTTAAAGGGCTACAACTTTTATGAAGATACCAATTCCTAATTCTGTTCACAAAAGTCCCAAAATTCAATAAACAGTGAGTTACGAATTAGGGTGCTTAAGGTTTTTTAGC
Organism: Sphenostylis stenocarpa; assembly: GCA_963425845.1. NCBI lineage: Eukaryota > Viridiplantae > Streptophyta > Magnoliopsida > Fabales > Fabaceae > Sphenostylis > Sphenostylis stenocarpa. The sequence continues at coordinate 19,141,782 of OY731402.1, read as the reverse complement.
TTAATCACTTCTAATCCTCAATTCTAAGTATTATTCTAGTGTCCTAGGTGTAAAACCTACAATAACACTCTTTCTACTCCCATTCAAGCTTAACCAAGTGAGGAAAAAATTGAAAATGCACCGTTTTGAAAAATAAAACGGTAGAAATGTAGAGGAGATTGAGATAAAACAACTTACCTCTTGGAGTTTCTCAAGAAAATCAATATTTCTCCCTCAAAATCAAACTTCAAAGTGAGGAGGGTTTGAGAGAAAGCGAGAAATGAGAGAAAGGAAGGAGTTACGGGAAGAAGTTGCAGAGAATACCTTTTCAAAAGTAAAAATCTAACTTTTTAGATATATTATTTATTATTATTATTATTATATAATATATATATATATATATATATATTTATATTATTTTTTTAAATCCAGAAAATTTCAAAAAAAATCACAAATAATCTAACAAACATAAAACTCTATAGTCACTTTCCCCAATTCCTAATAATTTAATTATTAAAATTTTAACAAAAAAATAATTTGTCAAAATTTAACAAACTAGAGGTACTGAGAATTAGGATGTTATAGGTTGCATCTTAACCGCTCTTAAATGTGAAGATATGATAGCGGTTCCACGTTAACCGCTATCTAAAGTCTCGATCATTTGGAAAAGTAATCGATCATTTGAAAAATTATATATTTTAAAATATAATTTATTTTAATTTCTATAATATATATATATATATATAAATGAAAATAAGTTATATTGTGGAATATATATTTTATATTATAGTAATTAATATAAATTATATTTTAGAATATATATATATATATATATATATATATATATATATATATATATATATATATATAAATATATATATATATATATATATATATATATATATATATATATATATAATTTTACATCAAAATATATTCAAAAAATCGAGACTTTAAATAGTGGTTAAGGTGAAACCGCTATCATATGTTCACTTTTAAGAGCGGTTAACATTTTAACCGCTCTTAAATGTGAAGATATGATAGCGGTTCCACGTTAACCGCTATCTAAAGTCTCGATTATTTGAAAAAATGATCGATCATTTGGAAAAATAATCGATCATTTGAAAAATTATATATTCTAAAATATAATTTATTTTAATTTCTATAATATATATATATATATATATATATAAATGAAAATAAGTTATATTGTGGAATATATATTTTATATTATATTAATTAATATAAATTATATTTTAGAATATATATATATATATATATATATATATATATATAATTTTACATCAAAATATATTCAAATAATCGAGACTTTAGATAGCGGTTAACGTGGAACCGCTATCATATGTTCACTTTTAAGAGCGGTTAACATCTTAACCGCTCTTAAATGTGAACATATGATAAGCGGTTCCACGTTAACCGCTATCTAAAGTCTCGATTATTTGAAAAAGTGATCGATCATTTGAAATAGTAATCGATCATTTGAAAAATTATATATTCTAAAATATAATTTATTTTAATTTCTATAATATATATATATGATAAATATAGTATATATTGTGGAATATATATTTTATATTATAGTAATATAATATAAAATATATATTTTAGAATATATACTATATTATATATATATATATAATTTTACATCAAAATATATTCAAATAATCGAGACTTTAGATAGCGGTTAAGGTGGAACCACTATCATATGTTCACTTTTAAGAGCGGTTAACATCTTAACCGCTCTTAAATGTGAAGATATGATAGCGGTTCCACGTTAACCGCTATCTAAAGTCTCGATTATTTGAAAAAGTGATCGATCATTTGGAAAAATAATCGATCATTTGAAAAATTATATATTCTAAAATATAATTTATTTTAATTTCTATAATATATATATATATATATATATATAAATGAAAATAAGTTATATTGTGGAATATATATTTTATATTATAGTAATTAATATAAATTATATTTTAGAATATATATATATATATATATATATATATATAATTTTACATCAAAATATATTCAAATAATCGAGACTTTAGATAGCGGTTAAGGTGGAACCGCTATCATATGTTCACTTTTAAGAGCGGTTAACATTTTAACCGCTCTTAAATGTGAACATATGATAGCGGTTCCACGTTAACCGCTATCTAAAGTCTCGATTATTTGAAAAAGTGATCGATCATTTGGAAAAATAATCGATCATTTGAAAAATTATATATTCTAAAATATAATTTATTTTAATTTCTATAATATATATATATATATATATGAAAATAAGTTATATTGTGAAATATATATTTTATATTATAGTAATTAATATAAATTATATTTTAGAATATATACCGCTATCTAAAGTCTCAATTATTTGAAAAAGTGATCGATCATTTGAAATAGTAATCGATCATTTGAAAAATTATATATTCTAAAATATAATTTACTTTAATTTCTATAATATATATATAAATGAAAATAAGTTATATTGTGGAATATAAATTTTATATTATAGTAATTAATATAAATTATATTTTAGAATATATATATATATATATATATATATATATATATAATTTTACATCAAAATATATTCAAATAATCGAGACTTTAGATAGCGGTTAACGTGGAACCGCTATCATATGTTCACTTTTAAGAGCGGTTGCATTTTAACCGCTCTTAAATGTGAAGATATGATAGTGGTTCCACGTTAACCGCTATCTAAAGTCTCGATTATTTGAAAAAGTGATCGATCATTTGGAAAAATAATCGATCATTTGAAAAATTATATATTCTAAAATATAATTTATTTTAATTTCTATAATATATATATATATATAATATATATATATATATAAATGAAAATAAGTTATATTGTGGAATATATATTTTATATTATAGTAATTAATATAAATTATATTTTAGAATATATATATATATATATATATATATATATATATATATATTTTACATCAAAATATATTCAAATAATCGAGACTTTAGATAGCGGTTAAGGTGGAACCGCTATCATATGTTCACTTTTAAGAGCGGTTAACATCTTAATCGCTCTTAAATGTGAACATATGATAGCGGTTCCACGTTAACCACTATCTAAAGTCTCGATTATTTAAAAAAGTGATCGATCATTTGAAATAGTAATCGATCATTTGAAAAATTATATATTCTAAAATATAATTTATTTTAATTTCTATAATATATATATAAATGAAAATAAGTTATATTGTGGAATATATATTTTATATTATAGTAATTAATATAAATTATATTTTAGAATATATATATATATATATATATATATATATATATATAATTTTACATCAAAATATATTCAAATAATCGAGACTTTAGATAGCGGTTAACGTGGAACCGCTATCATATGTTCACTTTTAAGAGCGGTTGCATTTTTAACCGCTCTTAAATGTGAAGATATGATAGTGGTTCCACGTTAACCGCTATCTAAAGTCTCGATTATTTGAAAAAGTGATCGATCATTTGGAAAAATAATCGATCATTTGAAAAATTATATATTCTAAAATATAATTTATTTTAATTTCTATATATATATATATATATATATATATATATATATATATATAAATGAAAATAAGTTATATTGTGGAATATATATTTTATATTATAGTAATTAATATAAATTATATTTTAGAATATATATATATATATATATATATATATATATATAATTTTACATCAAAATATATTCAAATAATCGAGACTTTAGATAGCGGTTAAGGTGGAACCGTTATCATATGTTCACTTTTAAGAGCGGTTAACATCTTAATCGCTCTTAAATGTGAACATATGATAGCGGTTCCACGTTAACCGCTATCTAAAGTCTCGATTATTTGAAAAAGTGATCGATCATTTGAAATAGTAATCGATCATTTGAAAAATTATATATTCTAAAATATAATTTATTTTAATTTCTATAATATATATATAAATGAAAATAAGTTATATTGTGGAATATATATTTTATATTATAGTAATTAATATAAATTATATTTTAGAATATATATATATATATATATATATATATATATATAATTTTACATCAAAATATATTCAAATAATCGAGACTTTAGATAGCGGTTAACGCAGAACCGCTATCATATGTTCACTTTTAAGAGTGGTTGCATCTTAACCGCTCTTAAATGTGAAGATATGATAGTGGTTCCACGTTAACCGCTATCTAAAGTCTCGATTATTTGAAAAAGTGATCGATCATTTGGAAAAATAATCGATCATTTGTAAAATTATATATTCTAAAATATAATTTATTTTAATTTCTATAATATATATATATATATATATATATATATATATATATATATAAATGAAAATAAGTTATATTGTGGAATATATATTTTATATTATAGTAATTAATATAAATTATATTTTAGAATATATATATATATATATATATATATATATATATATATATAATTTTACATCAAAATATATTCAAATAATCGAGATTTTAGATAGCGGTTAAGGTGGAACCGTTATCATATGTTCACTTTTAAGAGCGGTTAACATCTTAATCGCTCTTAAATGTGAACATATGATAGCGGTTCCACGTTAACCACTATCTAAAGTCTCGATTATTTGAAAAAGTGATCGATCATTTGAAATAGTAATCGATCATTTGAAAAATTATATATTCTAAAATATAATTTATTTTAATTTCTATAATATATATATATAAATGAAAATAAGTTATATTGTGGAATATAAATTTTATATTATAGTAATTAATATAAATTATATTTTAGAATATATATATATATATATATATATATATATAATTCTACATCAAAATATATTCAAATAATCGAGACTTTAGATAGCGGTTAACGCGGAACCGCTATCATATGTTCACTTTTAAGAGCGGTTGCATTTTTAACCGCTCTTAAATGTGAAGATATGATAGTGGTTCCACGTTAACCGCTATCTAAAGTCTCGATTATTTGAAAAAGTGATCGATCATTTGGAAAAATAATCGATCATTTGTAAAATTATATATTCTAAAATATAATTTATTTTAATTTCTATAATATATATATATATATATATATATATATATATATATATATAAATGAAAATAAGTTATATTGTGGAATATATATTTTATATTATAGTAATTAATATAAATTATATTTTAGAATATATATATATATATATATATATATAATTTTACATCAAAATATATTCAAATAATCGAGATTTTAGATAGCGGTTAAGGTGGAACCGTTATCATATGTTCACTTTTAAGAGCGGTTAACATCTTAATCGCTCTTAAATATGAACATATGATAGCGGTTCCACGTTAACCACTATCTAAAGTCTCGATTATTTGAAAAAGTGATCGATCATTTGAAATAGTAATCGATCATTTGAAAAATTATATATTCTAAAATATAATTTATTTTAATTTCTATAATATATATATAAATGAAAATAAGTTATATTGTGAAATATATATTTTATATTATAGTAATTAATATAAATTATATTTTAGATATATATATATATATATATATATATATATATATATATAATTCTACATCAAAATATATTCAAATAATCGAGACTTTAGATAGCGGTTAACGCGGAACCGCTATCATATGTTCACTTTTAAGAGCGGTTAGTATTTTTAACCGCTCTTAAATGTGAAGATATGATAGCGGATCCACGTTAACCGCTATCTAAAGTCTCGATTATTTTAAAAAGTGATCGATCATTTTGAAATAGTAATCGATCATTTGAAAAATTATATATTCTAAAATATTATTTATTTTAATTTCTATAATATATATATAAATGAAAATAAGTTATATTGTGGAATATATATTTTATATTATAGTAATTAATATAAATTATATTTTAGAATATATATATATATATATATATATATATATGTAATTTTACATCAAAATATATTCAAATAATCGAGACTTTAGATAGCGGTTAACGCGGAACCGCTATCATATGTTCACTTTTAAGAGCGGTTGCATCTTAACCGCTCTTAAATGTGAAGATATGATAGCGATTCCATGTTAACCGTTATCTAATGTCTCGATTATTTGAAAAAGTGATCGATCATTTGGAAAAGTAATCGATCATTTGAAAAATTATATATTGTAAAATATAATTTATTTTAATTTCTATAATATATATATATATATATATATAAAAATGAAAATAAGTTATATTGTGGAATATATATTTTATATTATAGTAATTAATATAAATTATATTTTAGAATATATATATATATATATATATATATATATATATATATAATTGTACATCAAAATATATTTAAATAATCGAGACTTTAGATAGTGGTTATGATGGAACCGCTATCATATGTTCACTTTTAAGAGCGGTTAACATTTTAACCACTCTTAAATGTGAAGATATGATAGCGGTTCCACGTTAACCGCTATCTAAAGTCTCGATTATTTGAAAAAGTGATTGATCATTTGGAAAAATAATCGATCCTTTGAAAAATTATATATTCTAAAATATAATTTATTTTAATTTCTATAATATATATATATATATATATATATATATATATATATATAAATGAAAATAAGTTATATTGTGTAATATATATTTTATATTATAGTAATTAATATAAATTATATTTTAGAATATATATATACATATATATATATATATATATATATATATATATATATACATATATATATACATATATATATATATACATATATATATATATATATATATATATATATATATATATATATATATATATATATATATATAATTTTACATCAAAATATATTCAAATAATCGAGACTTTAGATTGCGGTTAAGGTGGAACCGCTATCATATGTTCACTTTTAAGAGCGGTTAACATCATAACCGTTCTTAAACACTACTACAGAATGAGCATTCAACGTCGGGTGTAGAAGGCATTCAACGTCGGTTCCAATGACGTCGTTGAATCAGGCGTCGTTGAATGTCAAAGGATTCTACGTCGGTTCAGAATACCCGACGTTGAAAGTGTTAGACATCTATGTCGGTTAAGCAAATGTCCGTCGTAGAAATGAGTAAATTCTACGTCGGTTATTCACCTAACCGACGTTGAAAGTTATATATACAACGTCGGTTATTGCATTAACCGACGTTGTAACGAATATACTACGTCGTTTAATGCCATAACCGACGTTGTATATTCGTTACAACGTCGATTAATGCAATAACCGACGTAGAATATCCCTTTTTTTTCAAAAAGTTGGTCTGTTTTTGTGCCACCTTACACGACCTGATATAATCTCAGTCCAGACAGTATATTTATTTCACCAGACAGTATATATAAAATGATAGATATATATATGTGAAAATCAGCCAAATTATGTACATAATTACACAAAAAATTATCAATCAATCCTATTCCTAACTACTTGTACAAACTTTTCTGCCCATTTGTTTCTAACCATGTCTATAGTATCCATAGGCAAAGGTTCTATATCTTTAAATGCCTGTAAGAAGTTCACAATAATAGAATGGTAAACCCTAAGCAATAAAAATAAAGGAATTGAATATAATAGCAAATGTCAACTTACCTCATTCCAACTATCCTGAATGCTACCAAAAATGATGAGCCACATCCAATACATTACATAGTAGCCGCACTCGTAGCCTCCATTTTGTTTGTTACACTAAAAATGACTAAATATGTTAAAAATAACTATTAAATTTGAACGTAAATTAATAGATAGTATAATATATATAAAGGCTACTTACTTTGATAAAATTCCAATTTGGAGTTGTGCTTTTACTTGTGTGTTTTCCATCTAATGTACTACAAACCTTTAAAGCACTATATATTGAAAAGAAGGGGCTTAGAAATAGAATAATCAAGATGTTTAGACATAATATAATAAATACTTACTCGTTTACAATATTTTTTAGCTCCATGTCAGGTTTTCTTCCCAATGAGCAGAACCAACACACAAGATTCTGCTTTGGACAAATAACTAATAGCTGCCAGTGGTTTCTGTATATACACATGATTAGAATCTCATAAAAAAACTTGTGTAAAACCAGAAGAGGCTGGGATAACTTACGAATGATGGTATGCTCCAAGGTAAATATCTCTTTTAGAAACAGTCATCCAATTCTGCATGTAACTGAGAATTTGATCACGCTTATTCCCAGACTTTTGTATGGATTGAGGCTCGAAGAATCCATACACATGACCAATGCCCTGCTCCACTATCATTTCGTGCATCATCCTAAAATATGCCAATTTAAGTGAACTTATAGCTTATATATTTACTAAAATGAAAAGAGTCATGAAAGATATGAACTTACAATGTCCAAAATTGTAAAACAGCTATATTTAGACATTGATTGCCCATCCCAATCTCCAGGGCATCAGTGTGGGAAATGTATAGGGGGATATTGCTAGAAGCCATCCCAAATAATGTACAATCCCATGGAACTTGGAATGACTGCAGATACAATTGTGGGGAAAGAGACAAGAGATCAAAAATTGGATTTGGAGAAGTCTCCACAACTGGTGTCTTCTCCTTAGATGCAGAAGGAGTGGCAATAGCTTTACCCAAGTCTTTTGGCTGCCGAACATCCTACATATTTTATAAAATATAATCATAAACAATAAATCAATTTATTTATGTGTTAGATGTATTATAACCATACATATACATACCTTTGCCATGATTGACCTAACTAAATGTCGGGGCCAAGTAATGAAGGTCTGAAGGGCTTGGCCCACTGTCTGCACCTCTTCAGTGGGGATAGGGACACTAGCCGCAGCGTCAACCACCTTTTCAACCACTAATTTGACCAAGTTAGGATCCAAAGGCACATTGTGGATGGTTGAAGCCCCTTCATGAACTGATCCATGGGCCACTAGCCTTATACCTTCATCTACCTCAACCCACAAGCCATATCGATCATCCTTTGTGGATTCAGGATGAATAGATGCCACCTCAGGTGTGACCTCGATAGTGGCTTCAGCACAACTGCCCTTTGTGCTAACTCTTGGACCTACAAATACAGTAAATTCCAATAAGGACTAAGATTTTAGAAACATAAGTCAAGTACCAATTTGTGGTTGAAAATGCACCTGATGGAGGATGAGCATCAGCAAATGAAGTACCCATGGAGGTCATACGCAGGAACTGCTCCTGCACACATGCAGTGATGGTCTCCTCAAGTCGTGCGCTGATGGCAGGAGTAAACTCTTCCTCCAATTTTGCCCTGATGGCTGGTGTCAATTTCTCTGTAAGAGCCATCTCCAAGGCAGCGATATCTTCTTGGCTCAGCGGATATCCTATGATGGTGGTCCAAAATACTGTCGGACACCCACACCTTGGCCAACAGCTCGAACACGACCTGGATGTTCTGGTCGTCCAATAGCAGTGGTCAAGATATCCTGACGACCAGAAGGGATGAAAGTTCCCTGTGTACACTGCTCCTCCAAGGCATCCTACATTATAAAAGTTAATTTTATTAATGAACAAGTTACATATAACTAATTCAAAGTAAATTAACTTCTTTTACTTACAATCCGAGCAGCAATTTCTCGGGCTTCCTGCGATGTCATGTCACCAGAAGGCTTTGTACGAGCCCTCTTCCACTTCTGGTGACGTTTTGGAGGAGATGGTGGAGGAATCTGCTCTTCGCTTAAACCAGAAGAGGCTAACTCCGACTGTCGAAGTCTCATCTTCTCCTCCATCATCTTCTTTGTCAATAGGTCATACCCACCACGAGACAGAAGGTGGGGGGCGACATTCTTGCTCTGAATGTCTTTTGCTTTTTGTCTTCTTTCCTGCAACATAATTGAACACAATATTAGATACACAACTCATTATAAAATGTTCAAGTCAATTAAGCAATTAACATTACCTCCCACTCTGAACCAGTCCTACTATGTACAAACTTCTTCCAAGTGTCCTCATCTATGCCATATCTTTGGCAAGGGGTTAATCCCTTCCTAACTTTGTCCTCAGCATACACCCATTTAGTGGTCAATGTGAACTTGAACTGTCTCCACATTTTTGCTATGGCTGTCATTATCTTCCTCCTCACATCCTCAGAATTGACTATATCAAAGTGTTCCTACAGTAGCAAACAAGTTTTAGTTAACCAATTGATAATAATGTATAAACAATATAAACAACTAAATACACATACTTACAAGAAGATCTTGCCATAACAAGTTCTTCACAGTTTCCTCCACATGATCCCAAGTAGGATGGAGAATAGATATCTACACAACATAAACAACATAAGTATCAACAATATATTTGAAATGAAATTAACTTTGAAATAGAATAAATACCTTCTCTCTAGCTAGTGTACCCAAGTAGCTACTAAATTGGGTACTAAAGGGACCTGACACCTTGCCAGTCCTAGGATCAACAGACACATATAACTTCTGGCCAGATATGTGTCTAACGGTCAAGCCTTTCAACCGTGTAGATTGTCGACTCCTCTTACTGGAAAATGTCTTTCTAGATGCCTGAGGAGATGGTGGTGGAGATGGTGGAGATGGTGAAGGACATGCCATTTACCTGTAATGAAAAAAACATAGAATTATATCAATACACATGCAAAGTCTCCTCAATTACATGTTAAAAAAATAAACAAATAGAAACATAACTTAGATTGTATTAATATTTTCCCATATGCCTTCATCATGGTCATTGCGAGTAGCATGAACAAAGTCCTCTTCCAATTGGGATATAGTAATAGGCAACCGTGGTGAATTTTGAATGTTAATAAAATCATCTAATTCTTCTCCATTCTCATTTGTGACATCAATCATTTTTCCTTTGAGGACAACTGACCACCTATCATTTGATGGATCAGTGACATAAAACACTTGTTTTGCCTGGTATGCCATTATGAAGGGTTCTTCCTTATGACCAATCTTGTTTATATCAATCAAAGTAAATCCCATTTGGTCTCTTTGGACACCAGTATTGCTATCAACCCATTTACATTTAAATAAAGGCACTTTGAATTTAGTATAGTCGACCTCCCAAATCTCCTCAATGACTCCAAAGTAACTAATTGATGCCATGATGGGGTTTTTGTCCTTTGCACTAGAAAAGTGCATAGATGTTGCCTCAATAGATACTCCATTATTCTGGACTGTACTTTTGTCATCTTGTGCCTTCGTATAGAATGAGTATTTGTTAATGTCATACCCTTGCCAAGTTATAACATTATATCTAGGCCCATGTGCTAGCCATTTCAGTGTATCAGAGGCATTGTCACTTGAAAATATTTTGCTTTGAAACCAATTGATAAAGTTGTTGTTATGCTCTTTCATCAACCACCTTTCACCCATTTTGGGGTTTAGGTCCTTTAACATTGCTTTATGCGCATCTATGTAAGGAATAACCTCTTCTGTATTGTTCAAAATATACAAGTGGGCGGTGGTCAACTCTACATGATCTTTTGTTTGAATTCTAATACCACGAGTTCCCTTACCATTTAGCCTATCATCATGACAATTTCTAGGTACACCCACAGGTACGACTCTTGCCAAGTAATCTGAACAAAATTCTATGGCTTCTTCTGCAATATACCGCTCAACAATTGAAGCTTCAGGTCTGTATGGATTTTTAGAATACCCTTTGAAGTGAAAGTGATGAAGATCTTAGTGAAATACTTTGGCAAAGATCTCATTGATTTGATGAAGTCAAAGATGGAGTTTAAAGTCAACATTGCAACGGTCAACAAGTCACTCAGATAATAGAGTTAGAAGATTTAGTGTGTCTACAGAAGGCTTAGGTAAAACCACTTTATCTTTTCTGCTGCATGAAGTTTCTTCTCTTAAATGATTTTGCAAAATGCCTCAAAAATCGTTTTAAACAAATTAAAAACAAAGCATTGTGACAAAAGCTTTCTTAATAATGTTTTTAACTGATATAGTTTTGAAAGAACCGATTAAAATCTCTTAGAATGTTCAAAGAAGTAATTTTATAGTATTTTAATCGATACAAATTGCTTTCAATCGATTAAAACCCTTTAGAACCCATTATGACCGATCAGATTTTAAATATGAGCGATTAGAACTTATTTCAATCGATTAAAACATGTTTCAATCGATTAAAATCACTTAAAGGGTCAGAATGATCGATCAGAATGCAGTTATGACCGATCAGAGTTGGTTATGATCGATCAGAATTGAATTATGACCGATCAGATCTGTTTCAATCGATTAAAACGCATTTCAATGGATTAAAACAACTTGAAAAATTTTTGTATAGAATTTCAATCGATTAAAACGCGTTTCAACCTATTAAAATAACTTGGAAAATTTTTGTACAGAATTTTAATCGATTAAAACGTGTTTCAACCGATTAAAACAACTTGGAAAAATTTTGTACTAAGTTTTAATCGATTAAAACTTCTTTTTATCAGTTAAAATAACTTGAAAAGTTTTATAAGAAAGTTTTGCAGTATATCAATCGATTAAAACACGAAACAATCGATTGAATTAAATTAGAAGATTTTTTGAAAAGTGTTTTAATTGATATAACCGTTGCAGTATCAGCTAAAACAATTCTGTTAAAGAATCAAGAACGCATTAATGGATTGAAAGGACTTTTAACAGATTGAAACGGCTATTTCAACAGATTAAAACAAACTTTCAACAGATTAATTAATGCAGCAGTTTTGAAAATACTCTTTAAAATCAGAGTTGCTTGAACTTTTTTTAATTGATATAACCGTTGCAGTATCAGCTAAAACAATTCTGTTAAAGAATCAAGAACGCATTAATGGATTGAAAGGACTTTTAACAGATTGAAACGGCTATTTCAACAGATTAAAACAAACTTTCAACAGATTAATTAATGCAGCAGTTTTGAAAATACTCTTTAAAATCAGAGTTGCTTGAACTTTTTTTAAACACAGATTACACATCAGTTTTTACATATTCTAAAGCAATCAATCAAGCAACGTTAGCACCTTTTTCAAGAAAGATTCGCAACAGTTTTCTTAGTTATTTTGAAAATCTTTCTTGAGGCAACTTGCATTCTTTTGAAGAAGAAACTCTCTGCAGATTTGGATAAACTGGTTTGAGCTTTCTAGTTTCTTCTTTGTCAATTCTTTTTCATTCTTTTGTATTGTGTTGTGCCTGGAATTTGGGCACAAGTTTCTCTGCAGCTGGAAGTTGGTTGTAGAAGTTATCAAGAACTGGAATTTGGTTCTTGGTAAGAGGTTGAGTACAGGAACTGGAATTTGGTTCTTGTGTGTGGTGCCTGGAATTTGGGTACTGGTTTCTCTGCAGCTGGAATTTGGTTGCAGAGGTTATCAAGAGCTGGAATTTGGTTCTTGGTGGAGAGGTTAAGTGCAGGAACTGGAATTTGGTTCTTGTGATAGATTAGGTGTAAGATTGTTGAATCTGTAAAACATTTAATCTAGTGGAACCCAGCTGGAATTTGGCTGGAGACTGGACGTAGCCCTGGTATTGGGTGTGTAACATCCTAAATCTTAGTACCTTTAAAAATTTTGTCAAAATTTTAATAATTAAATTATTAGGAATTGGGGAAAGTGACTATAGAGTTTTATGTTTGTTAGATTATTTGTGATTTTTCGGAATTAAAAAAAAATTAATAAAATAATAATATATCTTAAAATTTAGATTTTGACTTTGAAACAGACACTCACTCTGCAACTTCCCGTGACTTCTTCCTTTCTCTCATTTCTCGCTTTCTCTCAAACCTTCCTCACTTTGAAGTTTGATTTTGAGGGGGAAATGTTGATTTTCTTGAGAAACTCCAAGAGGTAAGTTGGTTTATCTCAATCTCCTCTACATTTCTACCGTTTTATTTTTCAAAACGGTGCATTTTCAATTTTTTTTCCTCACTTGGCTAAGCTTGAATGGGAGTAGAAAGAGTGTTATTGTAGGTTTTATACCTAAGACACTAGAATAATACCTAGAATTGAGGATTAGAAGTGATTAAGCTAAAAACCTTAAGCACCCTAATTCGTAAGTCACTGTTCATTGAATTTTGGGACGTTTGTGAACAGAATTAGGAATTAGTATCTTCATAAAAGTTGTAGCCCTTTAAGTTATAGAAATTTAGAAACTTGTTTCACATCAAACGGATATTTATAGCTCAAGTTATGTTCATTTTACTGTCAAGTGTTATAGCTGTGAAGTTAAGAGGTTGCCCTGTTTCAACAGCCTCGGTTTTTGAATTACTGGGATTGATACGTGTGAAATTAGGACTTGATTCCTTCATAAAAGTTGTAGAAAATTATATTTCCGAAATTTAGAAATTTGTTTCATGTCAATAGCTTATGTGTAGCATGAGTTATGGTCAAATTACCAAGGCATGTTCAGAGTGTTATTGTAGTTGAGCCATGTTGGAAACAACCAATGTAAACTGAAAAACTGCATTTATTCTATAGGGTATTTGAATTTATTTCCTTCATCAATATTGTAGTTAATTAAGTTATTGAAATTTTGGCTCTGACCTCATGCCAAAACAGCTTATATAACTTTAGAAAATTCTGAAATACTGAACCTTGTCCATATTTGTTATTAGGATTCTTCCTACTCTAAGTGTATTCTTCCATTACTCTCTTCTACTTGTATTAATTCCATTAGCATCAATTTAGGCCCTAGAAATGATTTTATAACTCAAAGAACCATAGTCTTGAATTTTAGAATTTTAGGCTATGAAGGAGGTGAGATTTTAGAGGTCTAATATGGTTGGAATTAAGGATTTAATTGGGGTATTTAATTGGCATGTAGGAGACTACTTAAAGGTGCAAAGAGGAGACCCAAAGACTTGATAGATTATTTGATCAAGAGTTACTCTTCACCAAGTTACAACATAAGGTAAGGGGTAGGATAACTTTTATAATTCATTTTTGCTTGAAATAACATTGAGAAGAAGTCCCTTACTTCTAAGTTAATTAGAAATTTATTTGGAATTATTTGAATATCATTTCTATTTTTGATGAATTTTTAAAGTTTTAAGATTATGTGAAATTTATGGCTTCTAAATGGAGCAACTTGAGTGTATGGAACCTTGTATGATTATAAGGCATCCATGAATGTTGTTTGAATCGATTGCTTAATCATTAGTAATTTTATATGATTTATTGATGAATTTAGATTGAGAATTAGCCTATTTCTATGTTTAGTATTCTGATAATTGCTTTAAATTGATTATTGAGATATATTGTATGTATGTTATGAAACATGATAAGTAGAAAATTATTGTGCAATGTTTTTGTTAAGATGGATTAGCATATAGAATTGCATTGTATAATTTGGTGGAGTGGAGGAAAGGTGTGAGAAATGAACTATGTGAGAAAGAAAACTATTTTTTTATATATATATTAAATTGAATTTTATAATTTAATTATGAAGTGAATTTTTATATTTTTATTTAATTAATAAATATTTTTCAAAAGTATTGGAATAATTTTGATCTACGAGAAAACAAGTAATTGTAAGTGAAAATGAATTTTTAATAATTTTGAGGAAATTATTTGCAATTATTATTATTATTTAAGAAAAATAAATTAAAATTGAGAAAATTATGATTTTGAGTGATGATGAATATGATGAGGTGGAATGATGGTTTGGTGAAAAGTAGAAGTGTTCTGGGTTGTTTTTGGTTATTTTACAGGTGTTAAAAATTTTGGGAATGTCCAGATTTACAGGGAAACTCTGTCATATTTTTCTTAAGAAATAACCTAGTATTATTTTGAAGAAGTTAAGATGTGATTTAAGTATAATGAGGTGAAACAAATTTGAAAGAGTGTGAAGAAGTTATGATAAGTCATGCATCATGTTCATGAGTCGAGAGATTGAGTGTATGAGGAGGATATGGAAAATCAGGGTCGGTTCCATGCTAACCTCGGGGATGATTAAGTGTGATCGAGCTCATATGTGGCTCGGGCTCGCTACCTAAGCTGTGAGACTCTCACTACCAAGCTTGATTATCCTGACTAAATCCCCAGGGTTTCTCATGATCAGTTGAGCTGGACAAGTAATTATGAGTATACTACCGCAAGGCGGTGAGAGGTTCCAGTGAAACTCCTGATCCTTCTCGAAAAGAAAAAAGAAAAGAAAAGAGAAAGTGGTTTTGGGATCCCCATGGTCTTGCATACTAGGATGTGTCCTATAAAAGATTAGTGAATACATTGCATTCATAATATCATATTATTTGTGTGCTGATTACTAGTATGTTTGTATATGTAATTTCTAATTAACCCAATGTTATTTGCATGCTCTAAGTGAATATAAAGTTGTCTTACCCTTTCTGTGCATGTATTGTTATTATGAAATGTTTGCATAGGTGACGTTGAACACAACTCATCCCGGTATCATCTCCAAGTAAAGTTTAAATACGATCACTTGCAAGTACTAAGTAGAAGACTTGATCGGACACCACTACTGATGCTACAAGAGATACTTCATTTTAGTGGACGTACGGAATATATCTCCTCTTTAGTTGGGTTGTATAATTAGTTTGTCTAGTTAGTTTGTTTGCTCTGGTATTGTGAACCCTTGTTAGGTGTATTTTGGGATGACTTTATGTATATTTACTATCTAGTTATACTTGACACTTATGAATGATATGTATATTAATCACTAAGTGTATGTTCTAATTATTGTGTACTTTACTTCTACAAGAGTGTATTGGTAATCAAATACTAAGAGGAACCAATAATAATTAATAAATCATAATAAAGTGAATGTTGGTATTAAAGGTGTCACAATTAGTGGTATCAGAGCAGTTCTTTCCTATAGGCCTGGGGAAAGGCCTAATATGCTTGTCTGTGTGCTCTTGTATTGTTATTTTCGACAGAAAGTAGTGATGTGAAATTTATAATGTGGAGTAATTCTTAGTTTATCTAGTTTTACTTCACATATATAGAGGGGATTGATTGAATTTGTGATTGCAGGAAGTGATGGCAGGAAGAGGTAGAGGACGTGGTAATGCTCTTTTGAATGAATTGCTAGAAAGAATGGTTGGAGTGTTAGAGAGACAACCAGCAGGACAAGTTGGTACTCATAGTCTAGAAAGTTTTATGAAGAACAACCCTCCAAAGTTCAAAGGTGGGTTTGATCCAGATGGAGCCCAGTTATGGATTGAAGAGTTAGAGAAGATCTTCATAGCAATGAATTGTCCAGATGCCAGTAAGGTTACATTTGCAGTTTATTTATTTCAAGGGGAAGCTGAACACTGGTGGAGGTACACTAGACAACAATTGGAGGAGGCAGGAGGAGCAATCAATTGGGAAGTATTTAAGCAGAGATTTTTAGAAAAGTATTTTCCTGAAGATTTGAGAAGGAGGAAGGAAGTGGAATTCCTGAATTTGAAGCAAGGAGGTATGTCTGTGGGGGAGTACGCATCAAAGTTTGATGAATTATCCAAGTACTGTCCGTATTTCAACAATAATGGTGATGATCGCTCACAATGCACTAAGTTTGAAAGTGGGTTGCGTCCTGACATCAAGCTGGCAATAGGATACCAGGAGATTACTCATTTCCCAACGCTCGTAAATAGATGTCGTATTTATGAAGATGATGCTAAGGCCAAACAGGCACATTGGAAAAATTCAGGACCTTAGCGAAATTTTCTACAGAGAAAAGGACAATCCTCTGATAGAGGAAAACCTTACCAACCTTCTCAAAGGCAGCAAAGATTCTCATATGGAGGAAGTGGGTATCAACCACCAGTGGGAAGTTCAAGTAGATCAAGTGGATTCAGTGGAAAATGTTTTATTTGTGAAGGACCACATCTTGCACGAGATTGCCCGAAAAAGAACTATAATTGTTTTAAGTGTGGAAAGCAAGGTCACATTATTCGTGATTGTCCTGAGTGGAATAAGGAGAACAACGAGTTTTAAGAGTCATGCTTGGTAGTAGCGATGGCGGCGGGGTTAACAGTAACCAACCTGGGAGGCCAAGGACACAAGGAAAAGTTTTTGCAATGAGTGGAGAAAAGGCATCTCAATCTGACTCTATGATACAGGGTAAATGTCTCATAAATGGGAATATCCTAAATGTATTGTATGATTCTGGAGCATCTCATTCTTTTATTGCTGAAGCTTGTGTGAGAAGATTGCAATTACCTGTTATTGCTTTGCCATATGACTTGTTTGTTTCTACTCCTGGCGGTACTCCTATAGTTATTGCCAAGGCTTGTTTGAATTGTCCTATTGTTGTAGAAAATAGAAATCTTTCTGCAAATTTGTTTTGTTTGCCTCTCCCTGATTTAGAAATCATCCTAGGACTAGATTGGCTATCTTCCAACCATGTTCTGTTAGACTGCCACACTAAAACCATAACTTTTGGTGAATCCTTGAACCCATCATCAGAGAATTTGAGATTTCTAACTGCGAGCCAAGTTAATGCTTCTTTGAAAGAGGGAGCGCAATTATGTATGGTGTTACTCTCTCTAAAAGGAGAAAAAGAATTTAGAATAGAGAATTTGCCTATTGTGTGTGACTACCCTGAAGTATTTCCGGATGATATTCCTGGATTACCACCAGAACGAGAAGTTGAATTTGCAATAGATTTGATCCCTGGAGTAGGACCTATTTCAATAGCTCCATATAGAATGTCACCATTGGAATTATCAGAATTGAAGAAGCGAGTTAGAAGAGATGTTGGAAAAGCAATTTGTGAGACCAAGCGTTTCTCCTTGGGGTGCTCCAGTGCTTGTTGGTGAAGAAGAAAGATGGAACAATGAGATTGTGTGTGGATTATCGTCAACTAAACAAGGTTACAATCAAGAATAAGTATCCGGTTACCAAGAATTGATGATTTGATGGATCAAGCTGTGAGGTGCAACTATATTTTCCAAAATTGATTTGAAGTCGGGATATCATCATATTAGGGTTAAGCCGGAGGACATACCAGAAGGCTGCTTTCGGGACCCGATATGGACACTATGAATATTTGGTTATGCCATTTGGTGTGACTAATGCTCTGCGATATTCATGGATTACATGAATAGGATCTTTCATCCATATTTGGATAAGTTTGTGGTAGTATTCATTGATGACATTTTGATTTATCCTAAGACCAAGGAAGAACATGCAGAACATCTCCAAGCAGTGTTGGAAGTTTTGAAGGAGAAACAGTTGTATGCTAAGTTGGAAAAGTGTGAGTCTTGGTTGGAGAAGGTGAGTTATTTAGGTCATGTGATTAATAAAGATGGCATTTCTGTAGATCCGATGAAAGTGGAAACTGTATTGCAATGGGAAAGACCAAAGAGTATTACTGAGATTCGTAGCTTTTTGGGTCTAGCTGGATATTATAGGAGATTCATTGAGGGATTCTCAAAGATAGCCTTACCTTTGACCAAGTTGACTCGTAAAGGACAACCCTTTGTATGGACGAGTCGAGTGTGAGGAGAATTTTCAAAAGTTGAAAGATAAATTGACTTACTGCTCCAGTATTGATACTTCCAAACCCTCATGAGAATTTTGAAGTGTATTGTGATGCATCGAAGCAAGGGTTAGGCTGTGTATTAATGCAAAATAGAAATGTAGTGGCATATGCTTCAAGGCAATTGAGACCGCATGAAGTAAATTACCCTACACATGATCTCGAGTTGGCAGCTGTGGTGTTTGCATTGAAGATTTGGAGACACTATCTATACGGTGCAAGATTTGAAGTTTTCAGTGACCATAAGAGTCTTAAGTATTTGTTTGATCAAAAAGAGTTGAATATGAGGCAACGTCGGTGGACAGAATTTTTGAAGGACTATGACTTTGAACTTCATTATCACCCCGGGAAAGCCAATGTAGTGGTAGATGCTTTAAGCCGAAAGTCTTTGTATATGTCAACAATGATGGTCAGAGAATTGGACTTGGTGGAAAAATTGAGAGATTTGAATTTAGCTATGGAGATAACTCCCAAAAGTTTTAAGTTTGGAACTTTGAAGATAACTAGCAATTTTCTTGAACAAGTTAAGGCAGCACAATTAACAGATGAATTTTTGCAAGGCAAGAAGACTTTGGTATCTCAAGGAAAAGAAAACGATTTTCGGGAAGACACAAGTGGAATTTTGAGATTCGAGAGATCGAATTTGTATTCCGCAAGATGATGAAATCAAGAAGATGATTTTAGAGGAAGCCCATAAGAGTAAGTTGAGTATTCACCCAGGAACTACCAAGATGTACCAAGATTTGAAGAAGTTATTTTGGTGGTCGGGAATGAAAAGATCAATGGCGAGATACGTAGCATCTTGTTTGGTATGTCGAGAAAGTAAAGGTTGAACATCAAAGGCCCACGGGAATGCTACAATCTTTGGATATTCCAGAATGGAAATGGGACAGCATAGCAATGGATTTCATAACTGGATTGCCAATAACTCCTACAAGATATGATGCAATTTGGGTAATTATTGATAGATTGACCAAGTCAGCACATTTTCTACCTATCAACATTCGTTATTCATTGGAAAAATTGACACAAGTATATCTTAAGGAGATAGTGAGGTTACACGGCGTACCTTCAAGTATTGTATCTGATAGAGATCCACGTTTTACTTCCAAGTTTTGGGGAAGTTTGCAACAAGCATTAGGGACAAAGCTTCGATTGAGTTCAGCTTATCATCCGCAGACGGATGGACAGTCAGAAAGAACAATTCAATCTCTTGAAGACCTTCTACGAGCTTGCATTATGGAATTCAAGGATACTTGGGACAAGTCTCTGCATTTGATTGAATTCACCTACAATAACAGTTTTCATACAAGTATTAGGATGGCACCATATGAAGCTCTTTATGGAAGGAAGTGTAGGACACATTTATGTTGGTATGACTCAGGAGAGAATCTTATTTTGGGACCAGAAATTGTGCAACAAACTACTGATAAAGTGAAGATCATTCAAGAAAAGATGAAGACAGCACAGAGTAGACAAAAGAGTTATTATGACAAGAGGAGAAAGTCGTTGGAATTTGAAGAGGGTGACCATGTATTCCTGAGAGTTACGCCTACTACTGGAGTTGGAAGAGCTCTGAAATCTCGAAAACTCACCCCAAAATTTATTGGTCCTTACCAAATTCTGAAAAAGATTGGTCTTGTGGCTTATCAAATAGCCTTACCTCCAATTCTTTCAAACCTCCATAATGTTTTTCATGTCTCACAACTCAGAAAGTATATTTCTGATCCTTCTCACATCATTGAACTCGATACAGTACAATTGAAGGATAATCTAACCTATGAAGCACCACCTGCGTGTATCGTGGATCAAAGGATGAAACACTTACGTGGAAAAGATATACCTCTAGTTAAGGTAGTATGGAGTGGAATAGGTGATGAAGATGCAACATGGGAGTTAGAGAGCAAAATGAGAGAATCTCACCCTCATCTTTTCCCATAAGGTAAGCAAATTTCGAGGACGAAATTTTTTTAAGTGGGGGAGAATTGTAACATCCTAAATCTTAGTACCTTTAAAAATTTTGTCAAAAAATTGGGGAAAGTGACTATAGAGTTTTATGTTTGTTAGATTATTTGTGATTTTTCGGAATTAAAAAAAAAAATAAAATAATAAAAAAATAATAATATATCTTAAAATTTAGATTTTGACTTTGAAACAGACACTCACTCTGCAACTTCCCGTGACTTCTTCCTTTCTCTCATTTCTCGCTTTCTCTCAAACCTTCCTCACTTTGAAGTTTGATTTTGAGGGGGAAATATTGATTTTCTTGAGAAACTCCAAGAGGTAAGTTGGTTTATCTCAATCTCCTCTACATTTCTACCGTTTTATTTTTCAAAACGGTGCATTTTCAATTTTTTTCCTCACTTGACTAAGCTTGAATGGGAGTAGAAAGAGTGTTATTGTAGGTTTTACACCTAAGACACTAGAATAATACTTAGAATTGAGGATTAGAAGTGATTAAGCTAAAAACCTTAAGCACCCTAATTCGTAAGTCACTGTTCATTGAATTTTGGGACGTTTGTGAACAGAATTAGGAATTAGTATCTTCATAAAAGTTGTAGCCCTTTAAGTTATAGAAATTTAGAAACTTGTTTCACATCAAACGGATATTTATAGCTCAAGTTATGTTCATTTTACTGTCAAGTGTTATAGCTGTGAAGTTAAGAGGTTGCCCTGTTTCAACAGCCTCGGATTTTGAATTACTGGGATTGATACGTGTGAAATTAGGACTTGATTCCTTCATAAAAGTTGTAGAAAATTATATTTCCGAAATTTAGAAATTTGTTTCATGTCAATAGCTTATGTGTAGCATGAGTTATGGTCAAATTACCAAGGCATGTTCAGAGTGTTATTGTAGTTGAGCCATGTTGGAAACAACCAATGTAAACTGAAAAACTGCATTTATTCTATAGGGTATTTGAATTTATTTCCTTCATCAATATTGTAGTTAATTAAGTTATTGAAATTTTGGCTCTGACCTCATGCCAAAACAGCTTATATAACTCTAGAAAATTCTGAAATACTGAACCTTGTCCATATTTGTTATTAGGATTCTTCCTACTCTAAGTGTATTACTTCCATTACTCTCTTCTACTTGTATTAATTCCATTAGCATCAATTTAGGCCCTAGAAATGATTTTATAACTCAAAGAACCATAGTCTTGAATTTTAGAATTTTAGGCTATGAAGGAGGTGAGATTTTAGAGGTCTAATATGGTTGGAATTAAGGATTTAATTGGGGTATTTAATTGACATGTAGGAGACTACTTAGAGGTGCAAAGAGGAGACTCAAAGACTTGATAGATTATTTGATCAAGAGTTACTCTTCACCAAGTTACAACATAAGGTAAGGGGTAGGATAACTTTTATAATTCATTTTTGCTTGAAATAACATTGAGAAGAAGTCCTTTACTTCTAAGTTAATTAGAAATTTATTTGGAATTATTTGAATATCATTTCTATTTTTGATGAATTTTTAAAGTTTTAAGATTATGTGAAATTTATGGCTTCTAAATGGAGTAACTTGAGTGTATGAAACCTTGTATGATTATAAGGCATCCATGAATGTTGTTTGAATCGATTGCTTAATCATTAGTAATTTTATATGATTTATTGATGAATTTAGATTGAGAATTAGCCTATTTCTATGTTTAGTATTCTGATAATTGCTTTAAATTGATTATTGAGATATATTGTATGTATGTTATGAAGCATGATAAGTAGAAAATTATTGTGCAATGTTTTTGTTAAGATGGATTAGCATATAGAATTGCATTGTATAATTTGGTGGAGTGGAGGAAAGGTGTGAGAAATGAACTATGTGAGAAAGAAAACTATTTTATATATATATATATATATTAAATTGAATTTTATAATTTAATTATGAAGTGAATTTTTATATTTTTATTTAATTAATAAATATTTTTCAAAAGTATTGGAATAATTTTGATCTACGAGAAAACAAGTAATTGTAAGTGAAAATGAATTTTTAATAATTTTGAGGAAATTATTTGCAATTATTATTATTATTTAAGAAAAATAAATTAAAATTGAGAAAATTATGATTTTGAGTGATGATGAATATGATGAGGTGGAATGATGGTTTGGTGAAAAGTAGAAGTGTTCTAGGTTGTTTTTGGTTATTTTACAGGTGTTAAAAATTTTGGGAATGTCCAGATTTACAGGGGAAACTCGTCAGATTTTTCTTAAGAAATAACCTAGTATTATTTTGAAGAAGTTAAGATGTGATTTAAGTATAATGAGGTGAAAAAAATTTGAAAGAGTGTGAAGAAGTTATGATAAGTCATGCATCATGTTCATGAGTCGGAGATTGAGTGTATGAGGAGGATATGGAAAATCGGGGTCGGTTCCATGCTAACCTCGGGGATGATTGAGTGTGATCGAGCTCATATGTGGCTCGGGCTCGCTACCTAAGCCGTGAGACTCTCACTACCAAGCTTGATTATCCTGACTAAAGCCCTAGGGTTTCTCATGATCGGTTGAGTTGGACAAGTAATTATGAGTATACTACCGCAAGGCGGTGAGAGGTTCCAGTGAAACTCCTGATCCTTCTCGAAAAGAAAAAAGAAAAGAAAAGAGAAAGTGGTTTTGGGATCCCCATGGTCTTGCATACTAGGATGTGTCCTATAAAAGATTAGTGAATACATTGCATTCATAATATCATATTATTTGTGTGCTGATTACTAGTATGTTTTTATATGTAATTTCTAATTAACCCAATGTTATTTGCATGCTCTAAGTGAATATAAAGTTGTCTTATCATTTCTGTGCATGTATTGTTATTATGAAATGTTTGCATAGGTGACGTTGAACACAACTCATCCCCGGTATCATCTCCAAGTAAAGTTTAAATACGATCACTGCAAGTACTAAGTAGAAGACTTGATCGGACACCACTACAGTGCTACAAGAGATACTTCATTTTAGTGGACGTACAGAATATATCTCCTCTTTAGTTGGGTTGTATAATTAGTTTGTCTAGTTAGTTTGTTTGCTCTGGTATTGTGAACCCTTGTTAGGTGTATTTTGGGATGACTTTATGTATATTTACTATCTAGTTATACTTGACACTTATGAATGATATGTATATTAATCACTAAGTGTATGTTCTAATTATTGTGTACTTTACTTCTACAAGAGTGTATTGGTAATCAAATACTAAGAGAAACCAATAATAATTTATAAATCATAATAAAGTGAATATTGGTATTAAAGGTGTCACAGGGTGAACCAGTATAAAATACCGGTGAAATCTTTCTTAACCTTTCTCTCTTTAAATTCAGTTGCTGCGCTTATTTTAATTGATTGCTTTGAGATTCAAGAATAGATTAGTAAACTTAATTTTCGAATTAGATAATCTGTGAATTGCGAAAAACTTTCAAAGATCAATTCACCCCCCCTCTTGATCTAAAACTACTTTTCTAACATGAAGATCTTCATGTATCGCTCAATTGGGTACATCCACCTCAAATAAACCGGCCCACAAATTCGTATCTCCCTCACAACATGAACTATTAAGTGAATCATTATATCAAAGAATGATGGAGGAAAATACATCTCCAATTGACATAGCACAACTGTAGCCTCATTTTCCAACTCATCTAGTGATTTTTCATCGATAACCTTGGCACAAATAGAATTGAAGAAAAAACATAGTCGCATAATGGCATGTCTAACATTCTTAGGCAATATGTTACGTATAGCCACGGGTAACAACTGTTGCATCAAAACATGACAATCATGGGACTTTAATCCAATTAACTTCAGATCTTTCATGGATACAAGACTCTTAATATTTGAAGAGTATCCTTGTGGCACTTTAATACTTGCAAGACAATGACATAAACTACGTTTCTCCTTCTTTGACAAGGTGTGACATGCTGGTGGTAGATATGTTCTATTGCCTTCAGGCCTTGGATGTAATTCAGGACGTATTCCCATCTCACAAAGGTCTTGACGTGCTTTGATCCCATCCTTTGACTTTCCTTGAATGTTTAACAATGTGCCAATGAGACTATCACATGCATTCTTCTCCACATGCATAACATCAATACAATGTCGTACTTCTAAATGGCTCCAATATGGAAGATCAAAGAAAATTGATCTCTTCTTCCACATGTTCTTGTCAAAAGACCTTTTTTGGGTCTTTCCAAATGTAATGCTTATGCTCTTCACTCGATCGTAAACTTCTAAACCAGTCAATGATTCTCTGGCAATTTCATCCTCCTGTATGCCATTAAAAGCTTTCTTCAGTCTACGGTATGGATGGTCATGCGGGAGAAATTTTCTGTGCCTGTTATAAACTGTCTTCTTTCCATGTTTCAATTGTATATAACTGGTCTCTTCTTCACAAATAGGACAAGCATAATGCCCCTTCACACTATACCCACTCAAGTTTCCATAGGCAGGGAAGTCATTAATGGTACAAAATAACATTGCATGCAACTTGAACTTCTGCTGCTGATACCCATCAAATGCATCTACTCCTTCCTCCCATAATAGTGTTAAGTCTTCTATCAAAGGACTCAAATACACATCTATGTCATTTCCTGGCTGTCTTAGACCTGAAATCATCATACACAACATGACATATTTGCGCTTCATGCATAACCATGGTGGAAGATTGTAAATCATCAATAAAACGGGCCATGAACTATGGTTACTACTTAAATTTCCAAAAGGATTCATCCCATCTGTTGCTAATCCAAGTCTAAGGTTTCTTGCATCACTACCAAAACTTGGAAATAGACGGTCAAAATTCTTCCATTGGGGAGAGTCAGATGGATGTCGCATTTGCCCATCACATGTTTTTCTCTTTGAATGCCAAATTAAATTTTCAGCATCTTCGTGAGCGTACAACCGCCTAAATCTTGGAATTATTGGAAGATACCATAAAACTTTTGCAGGAGGACGTTTTTTACCACTCTCCTAACTATAATCATCACCATCCTTCACTTTGTAACGTGATACACCACATGTTGGACATTGGTCTAAAGATGAGAATTCTTTCCTGTATAACACACAATCATTAGGGCAAGCATGTATCTTCCTATATTCTAAACCCATCGGACATAGTATCTTCTTCGCTTCATACATACGGTCCGGCAAGGTGTTATTGTCTGGGAGCATCTCCTTCAAAAGTTGGAGTAATTCATTAAAACTTGTATCACTCCAACCAAATTTTGCTTTTAGATTGACCAATCTTAACACAGATGACAACCGTGTGAAAGTTGTACATCCGGGATACAAAGGTGTCTCTGAATCGGTCCTCAATGTATCATATATAGATGCATGTGCTTCAAGAAAGCTCTCTTGACCCACATCACAAAGCATGTCCTCTATTCGATCTTCGCAGGTTACATCATCCTCAATAGTTTGTGATACTGTTGGAATATCAACCACTTCACCGTGCCATGTCCATACGATGTAATTCTTCATCATCCCATCGCAAATAAGATGTTCTCGCGTTGTGTCCATCTCTTGTACTCTGCCATTTACACAATTAACGCATGGGCAATAGATTTTTCCATTCAATTTGGGAGCATTTTGTTCGGCAAATTTCAAAAAGGAGTCAACTCCATTCTCATACTCTTCTGACATGCGACTTGCATTGACCAAAGTTCGATCCATCTAACTACACAAAAAGGCTTGCCTAGATATTCAAGGTTTATTAGAAAAGGTTTAGCAAAACAATACAAAAAAAACGTGTACATCTCATTTCCCACATCAAGATTGGGAAAATAAAACGTGTACATCTACATGAAAGAGTATATACCGCTTCGAAACCGAAAACAAACTTCCAAAAGCCTAAACGAACCTATATCAAATCAAACCATACAAAATCATCCATCATCTTTCTAATGTTCATACGCAGAAAATGCTCTAAATAATCCATATTTATGTTAAATGCATGTTGTAAATCATCCATACAACTTAATCTAACCTGATGAGAAGGGGTTTCCTTAGGGAAACGAGGGCTACCACACACACGGCAACAACGGGGGTACGCCGTGTAAGAGCGCGGCGAGTGGGCGGCGAAGGGGCGGCGAGGGGGCAGAGCACGGCAGTGAGGACTGAGGCAGCAGAGCACAGCGAACTGAGGTAGCAGCGCACGGCAGTGAGGACTGAAGGAGGGAGGTATGTGGGCACGAAGAAGAAGCAGAAGGAGGGAGGTATATGGGCACGAAGAAGAAGCAGAAGAACAACTGCGCGCCTTGGAGTCTAGGTATCATAGGACATTCAATGTCGGTTATTAAAAAACCCGACGTGGATAATGCTTTCGACATCGGGTAAATCATGGAACCGACGTTGATTTTGGGATTTCAACGTCGGTTATACATGTTAAGATTCCAACATAAAACCAATTGGCAATATGTGGAGTAGCCTAACATGTATTTAAACCATACCAAATGACATGAGGTAGGCGATGTGGGACTTTCAACACACCCCCTCCAACGAAGCCTGCCGGACCAGGCAAAGGGTACTTTTGACCCAACTAAAGGGCAACTTTTGGCCCATGACAATAACCGGAAAGATGTTAGGCTTTGGCTCTGATACCATGTTAAGATTCCAACATAAAACCAATTGGCAATATGTGGAGTAGCCTAACATGTATTTAAACCATACCAAATGACATGAGGTAGGCGATGTGGGACT
Organism: Sphenostylis stenocarpa; assembly: GCA_963425845.1. Classification (NCBI taxonomy): domain Eukaryota; kingdom Viridiplantae; phylum Streptophyta; class Magnoliopsida; order Fabales; family Fabaceae; genus Sphenostylis; species Sphenostylis stenocarpa. The sequence goes on along the minus strand of OY731402.1, from coordinate 19,113,614 downwards.
TTCAACAATACATAACCGACGTTAAATTTAAACATTTAACGTCGTCTGTCATCTAACCGACGTTATTTGTCCCTTACTACGTCGGATTATTTATAACCGACGTTAAATATTGTTTCTTAATTACAAGTTTGCCACCAAGTCTTGTACAACTTCGGTCTTCATAAAAACCGACGTTGGATGTTGTCGTAGTAAGTGTTTTCTGTAGTAGTGAAATGTGAACATATGATAGCGGTTCCACGTTAACCGCTATCTAAAGTCTCGATTATTTGAAAAAGTGATCGATCATTTGAAATAGTAATCGATCTTTTGAAAAATTATATATTCTAAAATATAATTTATTTTTATTTCTATAATATATATATAAATGAAAATAAGTTATATTGTGGAATATATATTTTATATTATAGTAATTAATATAAATTATATTTTAGAATATATATATATATATATATATATATATATATATAATTTTACATCAAAATATATTCAAATAATCGAGACTTTAGATAGCGGTTAACGTGGAACTGCTATCATATGTTCACTTTTAAGAGCGGTTGCATCTTAACCGCTCTTAAATGTGATGATATGATAGCGGTTCCACGTTAACCGCTATCTAAAGTCTCGATTATTTGAAAAAATGATCGATCATTTGGAAAAGTAATTGATCATTTGAAAAATTATATATTCTAAAATATAATTTATTTTAATTTCTATAATATATATATAAATGAAAATAAGTTATATTGTGGAATATATATTTTATATTATAGTAATTAATATAAATTATATTTTAGAATATATATATATATATATATATATATATAATTTTACATCAAAATATATTCAAATAATCGAGACTTTAGATAGCGGTTAAGGTGGAACCGCTATCATATGTTCACTTTTAAGAGCGGTTAACATTTTAACCTCTCTTAAATGTGAAGATATGATAGCGGTTCCACGTTAACCGCTATCTAAAGTCTCGATTATAGGAAAAAGTGATCGATCATTTGGAAAAATAATCGATCATTTGAAAATTTATATATTCTACAATATAATTTATTTTAATTTCTATAATATATATATATATATATATATATATATATATATATATAAATGAAAATAAGTTATATTGTGGAATATATATTTTATATTATAATAATTAATATAAATGAAAATAAGTTATATTGTGGAATATATATTTTATATTATAATAATTAATATAAATTAGATTTTAGAATATATATATATATATATATATATATATATATAATTTTACATCAAAATATATTCAAATAATCGAGACTTTAGATAGCGGTTAAGGTGGAACCGCTATCATATGTTCACTTTTAAGAGCTGTTAACATCTTAACCGCTCTTAAATGTGAACATATGATAGCGATCCCACGTTAACCGCTATCTAAAGTCTCGATTATTTGAAAAAGTGATCGATCATTTGAAATAGTAATCGATCATTTGAAATAGTAATCGATCATTTGAAAAATTATATATTCTAAAATATAATTTATTTTAATTTCTATAATATATATATAAATAAAAATAAGTTATATTGTGGAATATATATTTTATATTATAGTAATTAATATAAATTATATTTTAGAATATATATATATATATATATATATATAATTTTACATCAAAATATATTCAAATAATCGAGACTTTAGATAGCGTTTAACGCGAACCGCTATCATATGTTCACTTTTAAGAGCAGTTGCATCTTAACCGCTCTTAAATGTGAAGATATAACAGCGGTTCCACGTTAACCGCTATCTAAAGTCTCGATTATTTGAAAAAGTGATCGATCATTTGGAAAAGTAATCGATCATTTGAAAAATTATATATTCTAAAATATAATTTATTTTAATTTCTATAATATATATATTGTAAAACATAATTTATATTAATTACTATAATATAAAATATATATTCCACAATATAACTTATTTTCATTTATATAATTATATATATATATATATATATATATATATATATATAATTTTACATCAAAATATATTCAAATAATCGAGACTTTAGATAGCGGTTAAGGTGGAACCGCTATCATATGTTCACTTTTAAGAGCGGTTAACATTTTAACCGCTCTTAAATGTGAACATATGATAGCGGTTCCACGTTATCCGCTATCTAAAGTCTCGATTATATGAAAAAGTGATCGATCATTTGGAAAAATAATCGATCATTTGAAAAATTATATATTCTACAATATAATTTATTTTAATTTCTATATATATATATATATATATATATATATATATATATATATAATTTTACATCAAAGTATATTCAAATAATCGAGACTTTAGATAGTGGTTAACGCTGAACCGCTATCATATGTTTACTTTTAAGAGCGGTTGCATCTTAACCAGCTCTTAAATGTGAAGATATGATAGCAGTTCCACGTTAACCGCTATCTAAAGTCTCGATTATTTGAAAAAGTGATCGATCATTTGGAAAATTAATCGATCATTTGAAAAATTATATATTCTAAAATATAATTTATTTTAATTTCTATAATATATATGTATATATATATATATATATATATATATATATATAATGAAAATAAGTTATATTCTGGAATATATATTTTATATTATAGTAATTAATATAAATTATATTTTAGAATATATATATATATATATATATATATATATATATATATATAACTTTAAATCAAAATATATTCAAATAATCGAGACTTTAGATAGCGGTTCCACATTAACCGCTATCTAAAGTCTCTATTATTTGAAAAAGTGATCGATCATTTTTAAAAATAATCGATCATTTGAAAAATTATATATTATAAAATTCAATTTATTTTAATTTCTATAATATATATATATATATATATATATATATAAATGAAAATAAGTTATATTGTGGAATATATATGGTATATTATAGTAATTAATATAAATTATATTTTAGAATATATATATATATATATATATATATATATATATATATATATAATTTACATCAAAATATATTCAAATAATCAAGACTTTAGATAGCGGTTAACGCGGAACCGCTATCATATGTCCACTTTTAAGAGCGGTTAACATTTTAACCGCTCTTAAATGTGAAGATATGATAGCGGTTCCACGTTAACCGCTATCTAAAGTCTCGATTATTTGAAAAAGTCACTACAAGAAAAAACACATTTAGCCACCGAAATTAGCGACCGAATTTTTTCGGTCGCAATTAGCGACCGATTTAATTTTAGTCGCATTTAGAGACCGATTTAGCGACCACTTTAATTCGGTCGCAATTAGCGACCGATTTAGCGACCACTTTAATTCGGTCGCAATTAGCGACCGATTTAGCGACCACTTTAATTCGGTCGCAATTAGCGACCGATTTAGCGACCAAAATATGATTTAGTTTTCACTCCTTTATTTAGCGACCGAAATAGCGACCACTTTTTGTGCGTCACAAATTTTCAGTCGCTAAATCGGTGGCTATTTCATACATAAATAAAAAAATCATTTAGCGACTGATTTAGCGACGGAATTACACATTGAAATAGCGACCGAATTAAAATCAGTCGCTAATGAGAAAATAATACATAATCTGATTTTTGCAATATCGCTCAAGCGAAAATGACGTCGCTCGAGCGACACCACCTGCTAATTCGAAAATTAAGTTTAAAGATCTGTTCTTGAATCACAAAGCAATCAATCAAAATAAGCGCATCAACTGAATTTAAATGAGAGAAAGGTTAAGGAAGATATCACCGGTATTTTATACTGGATCACCCAATACCAGTTCTTGATAACCTCCACAACCAACTTCCAGCTGCAGAGAAACTTGTGCAACACAATACAAAAGATTGAAAAAGAATTTACAAAGAAGAAACTAAAAAGCTCAAACCAGTTTATCCAAATCTGCTGAGAGTTTCTTCTTCACAAGAATGCAAGTTGCCTCAAGAAAGATTTTCAAAAGAACTTCTAAAAACTGTTGCGAATCTTTCTTGAAAAAGGATGCTACAGGTTACTTGAATGATTGCTTAGGATGTGTGAAAACTGATGTTCAAATGTATGTTTAAAAAGTTCAAGCAAAACTGTTTTTAAAGAGAAATTTCAAAAACTGTTGCATTAATTAATCTGTTGAAAGTTTGTTTTAATCTGTTGAAATAGCCATTTCAATCTGTTAAAAGTCCTTTCAATCCATTTATGCGTTCTTGATTCTTTAACAGAATTGTTTTAGCTGATACTGCAACGGTTATATCAATTAAAACACTTTACAAAACTTTTCTAAGTTTGATTCAATCGATTGTTTCGTCTTTTAATCGATTGATATACTGCAAAACTTTCTTATAAAACTTTTCAAGTTATTTTAACTGATAAAAAGAAGTTTTAATCGATTAAAACTCTGTACAAAATTTTTCCAAGTTGTTTTAATCGGTTGAAACGCGTTTTAATCGATTTAAACTCTGTACAAAAATTTTTAAAGTTATTTTAATCGATTGTAATGCGTTTTAATCGATTGAAACTCTGCACAAAATTTTTCCAAGTTGTTTTAATCGATTGAAATGCGTTTTAATCGATTGAAACAGATCTGATCGGTCATAACTCAATTCTGATCGATCATAACCGCTATCTCAAGTGTATGTTAGATAGCGGTTAAGGTTTAACCGCTATTATAAGTAGTTTTTAATAGCGGTTCCGAGTGAACCGCTATCATATACAACAAGATTTTGAGATTCTGATCGATCATATTTTCAAAATGATCGATCATATCTCGCTAATTTTTTCAAAGAATTAATTATAATCGATTAGTTTTGTAAATTATTGGTTAAAATTGATTAGTTTTTCAAATAATAGATTAGAATTGATTAATTTCTGAAATATATATTCAAAAATTATAATTAAAAATATAGATTATTTAAGAATATTAACTATTGTCAAGATAAAGTTGAACATGGGAGGAGATGAGGATGATAATATAATGATAGAAGTTACAAAAATGTAGAATTGAGATGTTTGAAACAAAAAAAACTAAGCAAATAGAGATTTGATTACAATAATACAATATAATTAAGAAGATCAAGTGTAATGTTATTGATGCTAATTTTAACAATAATACAATAATATTATTTTCGAAAATGCCCATATGAATGTGAATATTTTGATTATTATTATATAAAATAATTAAAAGAATAAGGTAAATAGAAAAGTAAAATGCATGGTTATACCACTTTCCTTTTAATCTATAATTAGTTAGGTATGAATCAAATGTAAAGTCTAATGTTATTGATGCTAATTTTAAGAAGATCACCAAATGTAAATTAAAATAATTACAATATAATTTTCTACTTTGAGAATGAATAATATAATTAAACTCAAAATTGAGAATACTCTTATACATTTTGAACTCTTTTGGATAAATTTTGTTTTCCTAATTTTTGATAAAGTTAATTTTAATATTTAAAATTATTTAACATTTTGAATTCTGAAAGGTTTTCTCTAATAGCAAATTAAAAAACATAATATTCAAAAAAATATTTTAAGATTCAGTCTTGGGTTGTAGTTCGCTTGAGCGATACTACTATCGCTCGAGCGAAATATGATCCTGATCGATCATAACATGAAATGAGCGATCATAATTGGAGGATATAATAGCGGTTCCTATAACACCGCTATCTAAAGTGTATATTAGATAGCGGTTAAGGTTTAACCGCTATTATAAGGTCCCTTTAAGAGCGGTTCCAGTGGAACCGCTATCGTATACAACCATATTTTAAGATTCTTGAGTCTCGGGTTGTGTTTCGCTTGAGCGACGCTATCTCGCTCGAGCGAAATTCGATTCTAATCGATTAGATTTTCGAAATGATCGATCATATTTGATAATTTTTTCAAATAATTAATTCTAATCGATTATTTTTCTAAATTATTGATTAGAATTGATTAGTTTTTCAAATAATAGCTTTGAATTGATTAATTTCTGAAATATATATTAAAAAATTATAATTAAAAATATAGATTATTTAAGAATATTAACTATTGTCAAGATAAAGTAGAACATGGGAGGAGATGAGGATGATAATATAATGATAGAAGTTACAAAAATGTAGAATTGAGAAGTTTGAAACAAAAAAAATTAAGAAAATAGAGATTTAATTACACTTTTAATAAATTGAAGATAATACTAGTTTTGATTTTTATTTGTAACTATTTATTTTAATTATTTAAAACAGAGAAACTATAATTTTAGTTTCTAAATACTCAATTTAAAGAATTAAAGTCATTATTATTTAATCTTTTAATTTTAGTATTAAAAATTTAAATTATATTTTATTAAATTAAAATAATTACAATATAGTTTTCTACTTTGAGAATGAACAATATAATTAAGAAGATCAAGTGTAATGTTATTGATGCTAATTTTAACAATAATACAATAATATTATTTTCGAAAATGCCCATATGAATGTGAATATTTTGATTATTATTATATAAAATAATTAAAAGAATAAGGTAAATAGAAAAGTAAAATGCATGGTTATACCACTTTCCTTTTAATCTATAATTAGTTAGGTATGAATCAAATGTAAAGTCTAATGTTATTGATGCTAATTTTAAGAAGATCACCAAATGTAAATTAAAATAATTACAATATAATTTTCTACTTTGAGAATGAATAATATAATTAAACTCAAAATTGAGAATACTCTTATACATTTTGAACTCTTTTGGATAAATTTTGTTTTCCTAATTTTTGATAAATTTAATTTTAATATTTAAAAGTATTTAACATTTTGAATTCTGAAAGGTTTTCTCTAATAGCAAATTTAAAAACATAATATTCAAAAAAATATTTTAAGGTTGTGAAGCCTCGGGTTGTATTCCGCTTGAGCGAGACTACTCTCGCTTGAGCGAAATCGGTTCTGATCGATCATTATTTGAAATGATCGATCATAGTTAAGAGGATATAATAGTGGTTCCTCTATAACTGCTATCTAAAGTGTATATTAGATAGCGGTTAAGGTATAACTGCTATTAAAAGTCGTTTTTAAGAGCGGTTCTGGGGGAACCGCTATCATATACAACCATATTTAAGATGGTTAAGTCTCGGGTTGTATTTCGCTTGAGCGACATTGGATTCGCTCGAGCGAAGACACCTGCACAAAATTGGCATTCTCGGGTTGTTTTTCACTTGAGCGACACTGGTCTCGCTCGAGCGACACCCACATATTTCGATTATGATCGATTTCATTTTCAAATGAGCGATCATATTTGAAAATATATAATAGCGGTTAATATTTAACCGCTATTAGAAGTGTTATATAATAGCGGTTAAGATTCAACCGCTATTAGAAGAGCTATTATAATAGCGGTTAAGATTTAACCGCTATCATATACAACCATCGCGCCTCTTATCCCCTAATAACCCTAACTCTCGCGCCTCACTCACCCATTCCCCCTCCTCACTCCCGGCGAGCCCTAGCCCCCTCACTGCTCCCCCCAAGTCAGCCCTCATCCTAATCCAACCTCCACCAAAGCTATCGCGCCTGTGAGCCACCCTGTGAGCCACCGCGCGACCACCGCGCCACACCTCTGTTCTTAACCTAATCCAACCAAGGTTTGGACCCCCTGTGAGCCACCCTGTGAGCCACCGCTCCATCGCGAATCCCCGCGCTTCTCGTGAGCACTGCACCCCAACACCTGTTGTTTGGACCCCCAAACCCCAGTCATCACCACCGCCTCCCTGGCCACCATCGTGGCCATCCCTAAATCTCAACCTAACCTCCACTATTGAACCAGCCGCGCAGCACTAACCATGTCGCGCAGCTGTGGATTGTTCTCCTTGGTTAAGGATGAATTGTGTGTGGGTCTGGTTTATTTTCGTATGAATTGTCAAACTGACTACCTCTATTGGTTGAATCGGGTTCCTGTTTGATTCTGGGTCTTATACTGTTATTTCCGTTTAGTTTTTTTTCCTGAATATGTAGTTTTCATGTTGGCTGCGTAATTTACTAGACCTTACCATCCACAAAATGTTTGTCACTCGTGCTTATCTGTATAGAACAGTTTATACACATCCAAAAGTGAAGGTATGAAGTATGTTCATTTTGTTAAGAAGATTATTGAATTTTAGGTAGATGTAGATACCTGCCTTTTTTTTCCTTACCTGTCTACTTAATACCCATGAACTTACCATTCTTGGTTTTTACAGTTTCTAATTCCATTTTGTTTTATATATGTATCTGGCAGAAGAGTGGTGGAGTTACTCTGAAAGAGGAGGATGTAGTTGTTTGTAACGTCAAAATTGATTTGACTAGTGAAAATCATAATCCTCTTGAAAGGTATTCAATGAAGAATAATCATGCTTGGTGAACATAGACATTTAGTTTGTTTTAACTTACCATAATGTTATCCTAATGCATTATTTTTCTCTCTTATGGTGCATGTTTCTGTGGCAGCATCCACTTTTTCAAGGTACATCGCCAAACCTACCTAAGTATCTTTCATCAAGATATTTCTTTAATCTTCTTATATATTAATTGGTTTTGCCTGTGTCTATATTGTATTAGTGGATTATATCTTTTTTTTGCACTATTAAACATCTTACCTTATGCAGTTTGACAGTTTCCTTGCTAATAAGTTTTAGTTTAAACTGTTTTATATTACTTCTGTTGGGATACTGGGCTGCAATTGTTCAAAATTATTGAAATATTTAAAGTGCTTTAGTTTGGCCCATTATTGGTGCTTAGTTTGGAATTAAATTATGCTAGCTGTATTGAGTTACCTAGTTTCAATAATGCATTCAGGATTATGAAAGCAATGAGAAATTTACAATACCCGATGACTGTGTAAGCCACTTGCTACATATATCTTACCAAGATATGATAGTTAAGGTGTACTCCAAAAAGGCTGAACTGGTTAGTTATCTTGTGCATGTTTAAACTTCTTTCTTTTACCCATTCAGGTTGGATTCACTAATATATTGCTTTGTGCAATCCTATAGGTGCAGACAATTTCAGAGGCTTTTGAAAATTTTCAATTGAAGACATATGGGATCAAAGCACAGGCACATTCAACACCACAACACCACAAAAGAAGCGACGTTACAATTTAGTTTTATGAAGGGAAATGTATCACTACTATGATGCTATTTTTTTTTTTTTTTGGTCATCTTTATTGTGTCTCACCCTTTCTTGGTATATATGCATTTTCTACAATTGAAATATAGCCTTAAGTCCACATAAAACAATATTGACACCCTCTTAAGGTTGTGCTAGAGTTACAATATAAAAAAAGGCAATTATGTGTATAGCAGTATTTAAGTGTAACAGTTTCATTTAGTAGTACTTGGCAATGAGAAATCTTTTCCGTCACTCGTGAGTTGGTAGTTTCAATTTGCAAATGTTTCTCAAATCTTAAGTTTATGACAAATTGGTCCACATTTCATGGATGAGAATGCATCTTAAATACTAACTACTAAGCATTCATTATGTAATACAATTGTGTTCAATTGGAGAAAAAAAGTTGTCTAATGAATTTGATATAATTAAAAATGTAAATAAATAAAAATAATTAACTTTGTTATTAATTTAGCGACCTATTTAGCGATCGAATTTTTGGTCGCTACAAATTTATTATAATATACAATTCAAATTTAGCGACCGATTTAGCGATCGATTTAAATTATTATTTAAATAATTCAATTAATAAATTAGCGATCGATTATATCCGTCGCTATTATTTTTAACTTTGTCTCCACTTTAGCTGATCGATTTAGCGACCGATTTTAATTATTATTTAAATAATTATATTAATATATTAGCGACCGAATATATCGGTCGCTAGTTTTTAAAACTTTACACCGATTTAGCGATCGATTTATTATATTAATTTCGGTCGCTATTTTGGTCTTCAATGAATAAGTGACCAAATTCTTTAGCGACCACTTTAGCGACCACCAATTCGATCGCTATTTAGCGATCGAAATGTAAATCGGTCGCTAACAAATTAGCGACTCGCCCTTTTGCGACCACCCATTTCGGTCGCTAATTTCGATCGCTAACTGAATAGCGATCGAATTTTGGCCATTAGCGATCGATTTTTTGGTCGCTAAAAACGCTTTTTCTTGTAGTGAGTGATCGATCATTTGGAAAAATAATCGATCATTTGAAAAATTATATATTCTAAAATATAATTTATTTTAATTTCTATAATATATATATATATATATATATATATATATATTCTAAAATATAATTTATATTTATTACTATAATATAAAATATATATTCCACAATATAACTTATTTTCATTTTTATATATATATATATATATATATATAACTTTACATCAAAATATATTAAAATAATCGAGACTTTAGATAGCGGTTAAGGTGGAACCTCTATCATATGTTAACTTTTAAGAGCGGTTAACATCTTAACCGCTCTTAAATGTGAACATATGATAGTGGTTCCACGTTAACCGCTATCTAAAGTCTCGATTATTTGAAAAAGTGATCGATCATTTGAAATAGTAATCGATCATTTGAAAAATTATATGTTCTAAAATATAATTTATTTTAATTTCTATAATATATATATATATATATATATAAATAAAAATAAGTTATATTGTGGAATATATATTTTATATTATAGTAATTAATATAAATTATATTTTACAATATATATATATATATATATATATAATTTTACATCAAAATATATTCAAATAATCGAGACTTTAGATAGCGGTTAACGCGAACCGCTATCATATGTTTACTTTTAAGAGCGGTTGCATCTTAACCGCTCTTAATTCTGAAGATATGATAGCGTTTCCATGTTAACCGCTATCTAAAGTCTCGATTATTTGAAAAAGTGATCGATCTTTTGGAAAAGTAATCGATCATTTGAAAAATTATATATTCTAAAATATAATTTATTTTAATTTCTATAATATATATATATATATATATATATATATATATATATGAAAATAAGTTATATTGTGGAACATATATTTTATATTATAGTAATTAATATAAATTATATTTTAGAATATATATATATATATATATATATATATATATATAATTTTACATCAAAATATATTCAAATAATCGAGACTTTAGATAGCGGTTAACGCGGAACCGCTATCATATGTTTACTTTTAAGAGCGGTTGCATCTTAACCGCTCTTAAATGTGAAGATATGATAGCGGTTCCACGTTAACTGCTATCTAAAGTCTCGATTATTTGAAAAAGTGATCGATCATTTGGAAAAGTAATCGATCATTTGAAAAATTATATATTCTAAAATATAATTTATTTTAATTTCTATAATATATATATATATATATATATTTATATAAATGAAAATAAGTTATATCGTGGAATATATATTTTATATTATAGTAATTAATATAAATTATATTTTAGAATATATATATATATATATATATATATATATATATAACTTTAAATCAAAATATATTCAAATAATCGAGACTTTAGACAGCGGTTGTACGTTCACCGCTATCTAAAGTCTCTATTATTTGAAAAAGTGATCGATCATTTGGAAAAATAATCGATCATTTGAAAAATTATATATTCTAAAATATAATTTATTTTAATTTCTATATATATATATATATATATATATATATATATATATATATATTCTAAAATATAATTTATATTAATTACTATAATATAAAATATATATTCCACAATATAACTTATTTTCATTTATATATTTATATTAATTACTATAATATAAAAAAAATATATATATATATATATATATATATATATAATTTTACATCAAAATATATTCAAATTATCGAGACTTTAGATAGCGGTTAACGCGGAACCGCTATCATATGTCCACTTTTAAGAGCGGTTAACATTTTAACCGTTCTTAAATGTGAAGATATGATAGCGGTTCCACGTTAACCGCTATCTAAAGTCTCGATTATTTGAAAAAGTGATCGATCATTTGGAAAAATAATCGATCATTTGAAATATTATATATTCTAAAATATAATTTATTTTAATTTCTATAATATATATATATATATATATATATATAAATGAAAATAAGTTATATTGTGGAATATATATTTTATTTTCTTTTCACTTTCTCTTTTCTCTTTTTGTTTTGTTTTTTCTTTTCTTTTCTTTTCGAGAAGGATTAGGAGTTTCACTGGAACCTCTCACCGCCTCGCGGTAGTATACTCATAATTACTTGTCCAGACTCAACTGATCATGAGAAACCCCGGGGCTTTAGTCAAGGATAATCAAGCTTGGTAGTGAGAGTCTCACAACTTAGGTAGCGAGCCTCGAGCCACATATGAGCTCGATCACACTCAATCATCCCCGAGGTTAGCATGGAACCGACCCGATTTTTCATATCCTCCTCATACACTCAATCTCCGACTCATGAACATGATGCATGACTTATCATAACTTCTTCACGCTCTTTCAAATTTGTTTCACCTCATTATACTTAAGTCACATCTTAACTTCTTCAAAATAATACTAGGTTATTTCTTAAGAAAAATCTGACATAGTTTCCCTGTAAATCGGACATTCCCAAAATTTTTTAACACCTCGCAAAATAATCAAAAACAGCCCGAACACTTCTACTTTTCACCAAACCATCCTTCCACATCATCATATTCATCATCACTCAAAATTATAATTTTCTCAATTTTAATTTATTTTTCTTAAATAATAATAATGATTGCAAATAATTTCCTCAAAATTATTAAAAATTCATTTTCACTTACAATGACTTGTTTTCTCCTAGATCAAAATTATTCCAATACTTTTGAAAAATATTTATTAATTAAATAAAAATATAAAAATTCACTTCATAATTAAATTATAAAATTCAATTTAATATATCAAAAAAATAGTTTTCTTTCTCACATAGTTCATTTCTCACACCTTTCCTCCATTCCACCAACTTATACAATGCAATTCTACATGCTAATTCATCTTAACGAAAACATTCCACAATAATTTTCTACTTATCATGCTTCATAACATACAAACAATATATCTCAATAATCAATTTAAAACAATTATCATAATACTAAACATAGAAATAGGCTAATTCTCAATCTAAATTCATCAATAAATCATATAAAATTTCTAATGATTAAGCAATCGATTCAAACAACATTCATGGATGCCTTATAATCATACAAGGTTCCATACACTCAAGTTGCTCCATTTAGAAGCCATAAAATTCACATAATCTTAAAACTTTAAAAATTCATAAAAATAGAATTAGCATTCAAATAATTCCAAATAAATTTCTAATTAGCTTAGAAGTAAAGAGACTTCTTCTCAATGTTATTTCAAGCAAAAGTGAATTATAAAAGTTATCCTACCCCTTACCTTATGTTGTAACTTGGTGAAGAGTAACTCTTGATCAAATAATCTATCAAGTCTTTGGTTCTCCTCTTTGCACCTTTAAGTAGCCTCCTACATGCCAATTAAATACCCCAATTAAATCCTTAATTCCAACCATATTAGACCTCTAAAATCTCACGTCCTTCATAGCCTAAAATTCTAAAATTCAAGACTATGGTTCTTTGAGTTATAAAATCATTTCTAGGGCATAAATTAATGCTAATGGAATTAATACAAGTAGAAGAGAGTAATGAAAGTAATACACTTAGAGTAGGAAGAATCCTAATAACAAATATGGACAAGGTTCAGTATTTCAGAATTTTCTAGAGTTATATAAGCTGTTTTGGCATGAGGTAAGAGCCAAAATTTCAATAACTTAATTACCTACAATATTGATGAAGGAAATAAATTCAAATACCCTGTAGAATAAATGCAGTTTTTCAGTTTACAGTAGTTGTTTCCAACATGGCTCAACTACAATAACACTCTGAACATGCCTTGGTAATTTGACTATAACTCATGCTACACATAAGCTATTGACATGAAACAAATTTCTAAATTTCTGAAATATAATTTCCTACAACTTTTATTAAGGAATCAAGTCCTAATTTCACACACATCAATCCCAGTAATTCAAAAACCGAGGCTGTTGAAACAGGGCAACCTCTTAACTTCACAGCTATAACACTTGACAGTAAAATGAACATAACTTGAGCTACAAATATCCGTTTGATGTGAAACAAGTTTCTAAATTTCTATAACTTAAAGGACTACAACTTTTATGAAGATACCAATTCCTAATTCTGTTCACAAAAGTCCCAAAATTCAATGAACAGTGACTTACGAATTAGGGTGCTTAAGGTTTTTAGCTTAATCACTTCTAATCCTCAATTCTAAGTATTATTCTAGTGTCCTAGGTGTAAAACCTACAATAACACTCTTTCTACTCCCATTCAAGCTTAACCAAGTGAGGAAAAAAATTTGAAAATGCACCGTTTTGAAAAATAAAACCGTAGAAATGTAGAGGAGATTGAAATAAACCAACTTACCTCTTGGAGTTTCTCAAGAAAATCAATATTTCCCCCTCAAAATCAAACTTCAAAGTGAGGAGGGTTTGAGAGAAAGCGAGAAATGAGAGAAAAGAAGAAGTTACGGGCAGAGTGAATGTCTTTTTTAAAATCAAAATCTTATTTTTTATATATATTATTATTTTATTATTATTATTTTTTATTTATTTTTATTTTTAATTCCAGAAAATTTCTAGAAAATCACAAATAATCTAACAAACATAAAACTCTATAGTCACTTTCCCCAATTCCTAATAATTTAATTATTAAAATTTTGACAAAAATTTTAAACGTATTGAGAATTAGGATGTTACAATTCTCCCTCACTTAAAAAAATTTCGTCCTCGAAATTTGCGTACCTTATAGGAAAATATGAGGGTGAGATTCCCTCATTTTGCTCTCTAACTCCCACGTTGCATCTTCATCACCTATTCCACTCCATACGACCTTAACTAGAGGTATATCTTTTCCACGTAAGTGTTTCATCCTTTGATCCACGATACACGCAGGTGGTTCTTCATAGGTTAGATTATCCTTCAATTGTACTGTATCGAGTTCAATGATGTGAAAAGGATCAGAAATATACTTCCTGAGTTGTGAGACATGAAAAACATTATGGAGGTTTGAAAGAATTGGAGGTAAGGCTATTTGATAAGCCACAAGGCCAATCTTTTTTAGAATTTGATAAGGACCAATAAATTTTGGAGTGAGTTTTCGAGATTTCAGAGCTCTTCCAACTCCAGTAGTAGGTGTAACTCTCAAGAATACATGGTCACCCTCTTCAAATTCCAACGACTTTCTCCTCTTGTCATAATAACTCTTTTGTCTACTCTGTGTTGTCTTCATCTTTTCTTGAATGATCTTCACTTTATCAGTAGTTTGTTGCACAATTTCTGGTCCCAAAATAAGATTCTCTCCTGAGTCATACCAGCATAAAGGTGTCCTACACTTCCTTCCATAAAGAGCTTCATATGGTGCCATCCCAATACTTGTATGAAAACTGTTATTGTAGGTGAATTCAATCAAATGCAGAGACTTGTCCCAAGTATCCTGGAATTCCATAACGCAAGCTCGTAGAAGGTCTTCAAGAGATTGAATTGTTCTTTCTGACTGTCCATCCGTTTGCGGATGATAAGCTGAACTCAATCGAAGCTTTGTCCCTAATGCTTGTTGCAAACTTCCCCAAAACTTGGAAGTAAAACGTGGATCTCGTCAGATACAATACTTAAAGGTACGCCGTGTAACCTCACTATCTCCTTAAGATATACTTGTGTCAATTTTTCCAATGAATAACGAATGTTGATAGGTAGAAAATGCGCTGACTTAGTCAATCATGTCAATAATTACCCAAATTGCATCATATCTTGTAGGAGTTCTTGGCAATCCAGTTACGAAATCCATTGCTATGCTGTCCCATTTCCATTCTGGGATATCCAAAGATTGTAACATTCCCGTGGGCCTTTGATGTTCAACCTTTACTTTCTGACATACCAAACAAGATGTTACGTACTCGCCACTGATCTTTTCATTCCCGACCACCAAAATAACTTCTTCAAATATTGGTACATCTTGGTAGTTCCTGGGTGAATACTCAACTTACTCTTATGGGCTTCCTCTAAAATCATCTTCTTGATTTCATCATCTTGCGGAATACAAATTCGATCTTCGAATCTCAAAATTCCACCTGTGTCTTCCTGAAAATCGTTTTCTTTTCCTTGAGATACCAAAGTCTTCTTGCCTTGCAAAAATTCATCTCGTTAATTGTGCTGCCTTAACTTGTTCAAGAAAATTGCTAGTTATCTTCAAAGTTCCAAACTTAAACTTTTGGGAGTTATCTCCATAACTAAATTCAAATCTCTCAATTTTTTCACCAAGTCCAATTCTCTCGACCATCATTGTCGACATATACAAAGACTTTCGGCTTAAAGCATCTCGCCACTACATTGGCTTTCCCGAGGTGATAATGAAGTTCAAAGTCATAGTCCTTCAAAAATTTCGTCCACCGACGTTGCCTCATATTCAACTCTTTTTGATCAAACAAATACTTAAGACTCTTATGATCATCGAAAACTTCAAATCTTGCACCGTATAGATAATGTCTCCAAATCTTCAATGCAAACACCACAGCTGCCAACTCGAGATCATGTGTAGGGTAATTTACTTCATGCGCTCTCAATTGCCTTGAAGCATATGCCACTACATTTCTATTTTGCATTAATACACAGCCTAACCCTTGCTTCGATGCATCACAATACACTTCAAAATTCTCATGAGGGTTTGGAAGTATCAATACTGGAGCAGAAGTCAATTTATCTTTCAACTTTTGAAAATTCTCCTCACACCGACTCGTCCATACAAAGGGTTGTCCTTTACGAGTCAACTTGGTCAAAGGTAAGGCTATCTTTGAGAATCCCTCAATGAATCTCCTATAATAACCAGCTAGACCCAAAAAGCTACGAATCTCGGTAATACTCTTTGGTCTTTCCCATTGCAATACAGTTTCCACTTTCATCGGATCTACGTAAATGCCATCTTTATTAATCACATGACCTAAATAACTCACCTTCTCCAACCAAAACTCACACTTTTCCAACTTAGCATACAACCTGTTTCTCCTTCAAAACTTCCAACACTCGCTTGGAGATGTTCCGCATGTTCTTCCTTAGTCTTAGAATAAATAAAAATGTCATCAATGAATACTACCACAAACTTATCCAAATATGGATGAAAGATCCTATTCATGTAATCCATGAATATCGCAGTAGCATTAGTCACACCAAATGGCATAACCAAATATTCATAGTGTCCATATCGGGTCCTGAAAGCAGTCTTCGGTATGTCCTCTGGCTTAACCCTAATCTGATGATATCCTGACTTGAAATCAATCTTGGAAAATATAGTTGCACCTCTCAGATGATCCATCAAATCATCAATTCTTGGTAACGGATACTTATTCTTGATTGTAACCTTATTTAGTTGACGATAATCCACACACAATCTCATTGTTCCATCTTTCTTCTTCACCAACAGCACTGGAGCACCCCAAGGAGAAACGCTTGGTCTCACAAACTGCTTTTCCAACATCTCTTCTAACTGCTTCTTCAATTCTGATAATTCCAATGGTGACATTCTATATGGAGCTATTGAAATAGGTCCGGCTCCAAGGACCAAATCTATTGCAAATTCAACTTCTCGTTCTGGTGGTAATCCAGGAATATCATCCGGAAATACTTCAGGGTAGTCACACACAATAGGCAGATTCTCTATTCTAAATTCTTTTTCTCCTTTTAGAGAGAGTAACACCATACATAACTGCGCTCCCTCTTTCAAAGAAGCATTAACTTGGCTCGCAGTAACACCACGTTAACCGCTATCTAAAGTCTCGATTATTTGAAAAAGTGATAGATCATTTGGAAAAGTAATCGATCATTTGTAAAATTATATATTCTAAAATATAATTTATTTTAATTTCTATAATATATATATAAAAAAAATGAAAATAAGTTATATTGTGGAATATATATTTTACATTATAGTAATTAATATAAATTATATTTTAGAATATATATATATATATATATATATATATATATATAATTTTACATCAAAATATATTCAAATAATCGAGACTTTAGATAGCGGTTAAGGTGGAACCGCGATCATATGTTCACTTTTAAGAGCGGTTAACATTTTAACCGCTCTTAAATTTGAAGATATGATAGCGGTTCCACGTTAACCGCTATCTAAAGTCTCGATTATTTGAAAAAGTGATCGATCATTTGAAAAATTATATATTCTAAAATATAATTTATTTTAATTTCTATAATATATATATATATATATATATATATAAATGAAAATAAGTTATATTGTGGAATATATATTTTATATTATAGTAATTAATATAAATTATATTTAAAAAAATATATATATATATATATATATATATAATTTTACATCAACATATATTCAAATAATCGAGACTTTAGATAGCGGTTAACGTGGAACCGCTATCATATGTTCACTTTTAAGAGCGGTTAACATCTTAACCGCTCTTAAATGTGAACATTGATGGTATAAAAAAAAGGCCAAAAAACAAATATAACAACTTGACAAAGAGTAATAATGCAGCGGAAATTCAATCCCCCTTCTTGCGAGAATCAGCGAGGAGTACCAAACAAATAGAATCCAAAGCACAAAGAGACACCAACAATTTTAACGTGGAAAACCCCTCAATGCAAGGGTAAAAACCACGAGTCGTCCAGACCAAAGAAAAATCCACTATGATCAATAATGGGGTACACAAGAGTCTCCAATAATAATACCAAAAGGTATTTTCAATAAGCAGAATTAACTAAGCACAAATGCTTACAAAAGAGAAACAAAGAAGATGAAAAATCTCCAAAACAGGGCTGCTGGTGCGGGACCAATTTCTCCCAATCTAGACCTTCGATTGACGATCCGAACGGTCAGAATGAAGAACCATATGTCTGGAACCTACTATCCAAAAATCAGCTCGATCCAACGGTGAACGACTTCACAGCGACGAAAACACCAGTGCAGATTTAGGGTTATGCGGAGATGACTTTCTCTCTTTCTTTTTCTCTCACTAGACTTTTTGTCTTTTTTCAAATGACTCTCTTGTCCTCTACTAATCTGACCCATCTCATTTTACCCAAATGAGACATAATGGACCACACTATTTGGGCCTATTCTCCACATAGGAAGGGAGCCCAATAACCCAACAAATCTCCCCCTCACGACTATGTGGAGATATCCGCCAAACCGGCGATCTCACAACAAACTTCAAACTTTCCTCTTGGCAATGCCTTGGTCATCATATCAGCACCATTATCATCTGTATGAACTTTAGCTAGTTCCACCAACTTAGCATCCAAAACATCACGTATCCAATGATACCTCACATCAATATGTTTGGATTTAGAATGAAAAGTTGGATTCTTACCAAGATGAATAGTACTTTGACTCGTCACAATACAACAAGTATTTATCTTGCACAAAACCAAGCTCCTGCAAGAATTTCTTCACCCATAACAACTCTTTGCATGCTTCGAGTAAGTGCAATGAATTCTGCCTCAGTAGTAGACAACGCCACACACTTTTGCAACTTTGATTGCCAAGCCAAAGCTCCCCCTGCAAACTGAATCAAATAGCCTGAAGTGGACTTTCTGGAATCAATGTCTCCAGCCATATCTGAATCTGAGTAACCCACCAAAGTAGGCTTATCACCTCCAAAACAAAGTCTCAAACCTCTAGTACCACGAAGATACCTCAAAATCCATTTCACAGCATTCCAATGCTCTCTACCTGGATTTGACAGAAATCTGCTAACTGTACCAACAGCGTGTGCAATATCAGGCCTTGTACATACCATTGCATACATCAAACTACCCACCGCAGAAGCATAAGGAACTTTTCTCATAGCTATCTTCTCAACTTCATTTGAAGGACTTTGTTTAACACTCAACTTAAAATGAGTAGCAAGAGGAGTACTTACAACCTTAGCATTCTCCATTTGGAATCTTTGCAACACCTTCTGAATGTAGTGCTCCTGTGATAGCCAAAGTTTCTTCTCTTTTCTATCACGAGTGATACTTATACCAAGAATCTTCTTAGCAGCTCCCATGTCTTTCATGGCAAATGACTTGCCCAGTTGCTTCTTCAACCTGTCAATTTTGGAAACATCTTTTCCAACAATAAGCATGTCATCAACATATAACAACAGGATAATGAAATCATTCTCAGAAAATTTCCTGACAAAAACACAATGGTCAGAAGTAGTCTTCTTGTAGCCTTGCTCACACATAACAGACTCAAACTTCTTATACCACTGCCTTGGAGTTTGCTTCAAACCATATAGGCTTTTTCGTAGCCTACACACATAGTCTTCCTTGCCTTCAACAAGAAAACCATCCGGTTGCTTCATGTAAATCTCTTCCTCCAAATCACCATGAAGGAAGGCCGTCTTCACATCCATCTCGCTCAACTTCCAAATCAAGAGTAGCAGCTAAACTTAACACGAGTTCGGATAGATGTCATCCTCACCACAGGTGAGAAAATCTCATTGAAGTCAACACCCTTTCTTTGTCTAAAGCCTTTCACCACTAATCCGGCTTTATATCCGGTAGATGTAGAATTGCTCTCTTGCTTCACCCCGAAGATCCACCTGTTCTCTAAGGCTCTCTTACCCTTAGGCAACTTCACCAAGTCATAAGTGTGATTATCATGCAGCGATTTCATCTCATCCTGCATTGCATCCAACCACTTTTGCTTTTCTTCACTTTCAACGGCCTCCTCATAACATTCGGGTTCTCCTTCATCAATCAACATCACATACTCATTGGTAGAGTACTTCTTAGAAGGTTGTCTTGGCCTCGTCAGATCTTCTAGGTTGAGTTTCAGGTAGCTCAGGTATATCACCAAGACTCTCATCATGTGATACATCATGTTCCTCTTCATCAACATTATCAATAGGAACATCCAAGCTATCTTCAACCTCGTTGATTATCAAGTATCACCATGTTGTTCATCATCATGAGCATCAATATCCAAATCATTAATAGACAACCGAATTGGATCAACATCATCCACATTACCATTTCCTTTAGGTGTAGACTTCTTCTCCTTATCAATATCTTCAATGGTTTGATCTTCCATGAATTGCACATCACGACTTCTAACAACTTTCTTTTCAACTGGGTCATACAACTTGTAGCCAAATTCATCCCGACCAAAACCAATAAAGATGCATTGCCTTGTCTTCATATCCAACTTGGATCTTTCATCCTTCGAACATGAACAAATGCTTTACAACCGAAGACACGTAAATGATCATAAGTAACATTCTTGCCAAACCAAATCTTGTCCGGCACCTCGAGTTCAAAGCAACTGCAGGACTTAGATTAATAACATGCACTCGCTGTAAACAATGCCTCACCCCGAAATGCTTAGGCAATTTTGCTTCGAAAGCATACACCTAACTCTTTCAATCAATGTCCTGTTCATCCTCTCCGCTAAACCATTCAGCTGAGGAGTTTTAGGAGGAGTCTTCTCATGTGCAATACCATATTGTCTACAATAAGCATCAAATGGTCCACAATACTCACCACCATTGTCGATACGAATGCGTTTCAGCTTCTTGCCTGATCGCCTCTCAACCAAAACATGGAATTCTTTAAACTTGTCCAACACTTGGTCCTTTCTCTGTAGTACATAAACCCAAAGCTTCCCGGAACAATCATCAATAAAGGTAACAAAGTAAAGTGCACCACTAAAAGACTTTACCTTCAATGGGCCACAAACATCAGAATGCACCAATTCAAGCAACTCGACTTCCCGGAGGGAGGATGCTTCTTGAAGGATACTCTGGTTTGTTTACCAGCCATGCAATGAGAACATTTCTCCAAATCTACATTCTTCAATCCCGAGAGAACATCCTTTTTAAATAAGCAGTTAAGCCCCTTTTCACCGATGTGCCCAAGCCTTCAGTGCCACAAAGATGACTCCATATACACTGAATTCACACTATCTTTAGCAACCAAAGCTTTTGTCCAGTAAAGCTTAGAGTTTTTCTCCCCTTTAGCCACAATCAAGTTACCTTTGGTGAGCTTCCACTTTCCAGAACCAAAATGGTTATAATATCCACCATCATCAAGTACCTGCACAGAGATCAAGTTAAAGCGAACATCCGGAGCATGTTTAACTCCTCTAAGCAACAATCGCATCCCCATGTTGGTTTGCAAGTGAACATCACCAACACCAACAACTTTAGACACCCCATCATTACCCATCTTCAATACTCCAAAATCACCAGGTGTATAAGATGTGAAGAACTCCTTCCTGGATGTAACATGCGAGTGTAGCACCACTATCAATTATCCACATGCTCTCATCGGATACAAGACTAATAGTGTCATAATCACGAAGACAAACAAGGTCACCACATGTAGTAGTAGTAACACGATCACCATCATCATTATCTTTTTCTCTTTGCTTACCCTTTTTGTCTTTGCTCTCTTTCTTCCACAAAAAACAGCTTTTTCTTTATATGTCCTGTTTTGTGACAATAGTGACACTCCACATTCTTGTACCGAGACTTGGACTTGCTCCCGCTTTTATCTCTACCACTGTTTTGTTCTTTCTTTTGGTTTCTCCCCTATTCTCTCGTAATAAGCACTTTTGAATGAGATGAAGTACCCTGTGTCTTCCTTCTCATCTCCTCATTAAGAGCACCACTCTTTGCCATTTGCAAAGAAATATCACCATTAGGGGTAGCACTTATCATGGAAACCCGAAATGTCTCCCACGAATCCGGTAAAGAGTTTAATAGGAATAAGCCCAATAGATCATCATCAAATTTTATACCCACTCCAGCTAATTGATCATAGCGTCCTTGAAATTCACTCAAGTGATTTGAAACATGAGTTCCTTCCTTGTACTTCAACTCCACAAAATTTTTCAGCAAGTACAATTTATTAGTCCCTGACTTAGAAGCATACAAGGACTCAAGCTTATCCCATAGGCTTCTCGCATGTGTCTCATTAGCAACAAAATTATAAACATTATCATCAACAAACTGCCTGATAAATCCACATACCTGTTGATGTTCAAAATCCCATTCTTCATCCGACTTGGATTCTGGCTTATTGGAAGCAAAAACAGGAAGATGCAAATTTTTCACAAATAACAAATCCTTCATCTTGCCTTTCCATAAGTGATAATTTTCTCCATTCAACGGAATCAATTTTGTATGTGCCTCCATCATTCACGCAAATTAAACAGTCCCTTAACCTAAGAGCTCTGATGCCACTCTGATGGTATAAAAAAAAAAGGCCAAAAAACAAATATAACAACTTGACAAAGAGTAATAATGCAGCGGAAATTCAATCCCCCTTCTTGCGAGAATCAGCGAGGAGCACCAAACAAATAGAATCCAAAGCACAAAGAGACACCAACAATTTTAACGTGGAAAACCCCTCAATGCAAGGGTAAAAACCACGAGTCGTCCAGACCAAAGAAAAATCCACTATGATCAATAATGGGGTGCACAAGAGTCTCCAATAATAATACCAAAAGGTATTTTCAATAAGCAGAATTAACTAAGCACAAATGCTTACAAAAGAGAAACAAAGAAGATGAAAAATCTCCAAAACAGGGCTGCTGGTGCGGGACCAATTTCTCCCAATCTAGACCTTCGATTGACGATCCGAACGGTCAGAATGAAGAACCATATGTCTGGAACCTACTATCCAAAAATCAGCTCGATCCAACGGTGAACGACTTCACAGCGACGAAAACACCAGTGCAGATTTAGGGTTATGCGGAGATGACTTTCTCTCTTTCTTTTTCTCTCACTAGACTTTTTGTCTTTTTTCAAATGACTCTCTTGTCCTCTACTAATCTGACCCATCTCATTTTACCCAAATGAGACATAATGGACCACACTATTTGGGCCTATTCTCCACATAGGAAGGGAGCCCAATAACCCAACAAACATATGATAGCGGTTCCACGTTAACCGCTATCTAAAGTCTCGATTATTTGGAAAAATAATCGATCATTTGAAAAACTATATATTCTAAAATATAATTTATTTTAATTTCTATAATATATATAAATGAAAATAAGTTATATTGTGGAATATATATTTTATATATATATATATATATATATATATATAAATTTACATCAAAATATATTCAAATAATCGAGACTTTAGATAGCGGTTAACGCGAACCGCTATCGTATGTTCACTTTTAAGAGCGGTTGCATTTTTAACCGCTCTTAAATCTGAAGATATGATAGCGGTTCCACGTTAACCGCTATCTAAAGTCTCGATTATTTGAAAAAGTGATCGATCATTTGGAAAAGTAATCGATCATTTGTAAAATTATATATTCTAAAATATAATTTATTTTAATTTCTATAATATATATATATATATATAAATGAAAATAAGTTATATTGTGGAATATATATTTTGTATTATAGTAATTAATATAAATTATATTTTAGAATATATATATATATATATATATGTAATTTTACATCAAAATATATTCAAATAATCGAGACTTTAGATAGCGGTTAACGCTGAACGACTATCATATGTTCATTTTTAAGAGCGGTTGCATCTTAACCGCTCTTAAATGTGAAGATATGATAGCGGTTCCACGTTAACCGCTATCTAAAGTCTCGATTATTTGAAAAAATGATCGATCATTTGGAAAAATAATCGATCATTTGAAAAGTTATATATTCTAAAATATAATTTATTTTAATTTCTATAATATATATATATATATATATATATATATATATATAAATGAAAATAAGTTATATTGTGGAATATATATTTTATATTATATTAATTAATATAAATTATATTTTAGAATATATATATATATATATATATATATAAATTTTAGATCAAAATATATTCAAATAATCGAGACTTTAGATAGCGGTTAAGGTGGAACCGCTATCATATGTTCACTTTTAAGAGCGGTTAACATCTTAACCGCTCTTCAATGGGAACATATGATAGCGATTCCACGTTAATCGCTATCTAAAGTCTCGATTAATTGAAAAAGTGATCGATCATTTGGAAAAGTAATTAATCATTTGAAAAATTATATATTCTAAAATATAATTTATTTTAATTTCTATAATATATATATATATATATATATATATATATATATATATATAATTTTACATCAAAATATATTCAAATAATCGAGACTTTAGATAGCGGTTAAGGTGGAACCGCTATCATATGTTCATTTTTAAGAGCGGTTAACATTTTAACCGCTCTTAAATGTGAAGATATGATAACGGTTCCACGTTAACCGCTATCTAAAGACTCGATTATTTGAAAAAGTAATCGATCATTTGAAATAGTAATCGATCATTTGAAAAATTATATATTCTAAAATATAATTTATTTTAATTTCTATAATATATATATAAATGAAAATAAGTTATATTGTGGAATATATACTTTATATTATAGTAATTAATATAAATTATATTTTAGAATATATATATGTAATTTTACATCAAAATATATTTAAATAATCGAGAGTTTAGATAGCGGTTAACGCTGAACCGCTATCATATGTTCGCTTTTAAGAGCGGTTGCATCTTAACCGCTCTTAAATGTGAAGATATGATAGCGGTTTCACGTTAACCGCTATCTAAAGTCTCGATTATTTGAAAAAGTGATCGATCATTTGGAAAAGTAATCGATCATTTGAAAAATTACATATTCTAAAATATAATTTATTTTAATTTCTATAATATATATATATATATATATATATATATATATATACATATAAATGAAAATAAGTTATATTGTGGAATATATATTTTATATTATAGTAATTAATATAAATTATATTTTAGAATATATATATATATATATATATATATATATATATATATATATATATATATATATATATAATTTTACATCAAAATATATTCGAATTGAATAATCGAGACTCTAGATAGCGGTTAAGGTGGAACCGCTATCATATGTTCACTTTTAAGAGCGGTTAACATTTTAACCGCTCTTAAATGTGAAGATATGATAGCGGTTCCACGTTAACCGCTATCTAAAGTCTCGATTATTTGAAAAAGTGACCGATCATTTGGAAAAATAATCGATCATTTGAAAAATTATATTTTTTAAAATATAATTTATTTTAAATTCTATAATATATATATATATATATAAATGAAAATAAGTTATATTGTGGAATATATATTTTATATTATAGTAATTAATATAAATTATATTTTAGAATATATGTATATATATATATATATAATTTTATATCAAAATATATTCAAATAATCGAGACTTTAGATTGCGGTTAAAGTGGAACCGCTATCATATTTTCACTTTTAAGAGCGGTTAACATCTTAACCGCTCTTAAATGTGAACATATGATAGCGGTTCCACGTTAACCGCTATCTAAAGTCTCGATTATTTGAAAAAGTGATCGATCATTTGAAATAGTAATCCATCATTTGAAAAATAATATTTTCTAAAATATAATATATTTTTACTTCTATAATATATATATATATATATATATATATATATATATATATATATATAAATGAAAATAAGTTATATTGTGGAATATATATTTTATATTATAGTAATTAATATAAATTATATTTTAGAATATATATATATATATATATATATATATAATTTTACATTAAAATATATTCAAATAATCGAGAATTTAGATAGCGGTTAAGGTGGAACCGCTATCATATGTTCACTTTTAAGAGCGGTTAACATTTTAATCGCTCTTAAATGTGAAGATATGATAGCGGTTCCACGTTAACCGCTATCTAAAGTCTCGATTATTTGAAAAAGTGATCGATCATTTGGAAAAATAATCGATCATGTGAAAAATTATATATTCTAAAATATAATTTATTTTTATTTCTATAATATATATATATATATATATATATATATATATATATAAATGAAAATAAGTTATATTGTGGAATATATATTTTATATTATAGTAATTAATATAAATTATATTTTAGAATATATATATATATATATATATATATATATATATATATAATTTTATATCAAAATATATTCAAATAATCGAGACTTTAGATAGCGGTTAAGGTGGAACCGCTATCATATTTTCACTTTTAAGAGCGGTTAACATCTTAACCGCTTTTAAATGTGAACCTATGATAGCGGTTTCACGTTAACCGCTATCTAAAGTCCCGATTATTTGAAAAAGTGATCGATCATTTGAAATAGTAATCGATCATTTGAAAAATTATATATTCTAAAATAAAATTGATTTTTATTTTTATAATATATATATAAATGAAAATAAGTTATATTGTGGAATATATATTTTATATTATAGTAATTAATATAAATTATATTTTAGAATATATATATATATATATATATATATATATATATATATATATAATTTTACATCAAAATATATTCAGATAATCGAGACTTTAGATAGCGGTTAAGGTGGAACTGCTATCATATGTTCACTTTTAAGAGCGGTTGCATCTTAACCGCTCTTAAATGGGAAGATATGATAGCGGTTCCACGTTAACCGCTATCTAAAGTCTCGATTATTTGAAAAAATGATCGATCATTTGGAAAAATAATCGATCATTTGAAAAGTTATATATTCTAAAATATAATTTATTTTAATTTCTATAATATATATATATATATATATATATATATAATGAAAATAAGTTATATTGTGGAATATATATTTTATATTATATTAATTAATATAAATTATATTTTAGAATATATATATATATATATATATATATATATATATATAATTTTAGATCAAAATATATTCAAATAATCGAGACTTTAGATAGCGGTTAAGGTGGAACCGCTATCATATGTTCACTTTTAAGAGCGGTTAACATCTTAACCGCTCTTCAATGGGAACATATGATAGCGATTCCACGTTAATCGCTATCTAAAGTCTCGATTAATTGAAAAAGTGATCGATCATTTGGAAAAGTAATCAATCATTTGAAAAATTATATATTCTAAAATATAATTTATTTTAATTTCTATAATATATATATATATATATATATATAATTTTACATCAAAATATATTCAAATAATCGAGACTTTAGATAGCGGTTAAGGTGGAACCGCTATCATATGTTCATTTTTAAGAGCGGTTAACATTTTAACTGCTCTTAAATGTGAAGATATGATAGCGGTTCCACGTTAACCGCTATCTAAAGACTCGATTATTTGAAAAAGTAATCGATCATTTGAAATAGAAATCGATCATTTGAAAAATTATATATTCTAAAATATAATTTATTTTAATTTCTATAATATATATATAAATGAAAATAAGTTATATTGTGGAATATATACTTTATATTATAGTAATTAATATAAATTATATTTTAGAATATATATATGTAATTTTACATCAAAATATATTCAAATAATCGAGAGTTTAGATAGCGGTTAACGCGGAACCGCTATCATATGTTCGCTTTTAAGAGCGGTTGCATCTTAACCGCTCTTAAATGTGAAGATATGATAGCGGTTTCACGTTAACCGCTATCTAAAGTCTCGATTATTTGAAAAAGTGATCGATCATTTGGAAAAGTAATCGATCATTTGAAAAATTATATATTCTAAAATATAATTTATTTTAATTTCTATAATATATATATATATATATATATATACATATAAATGAAAATAGGTTATATTGTGGAATATATATTTTATATTATAGTAATTAATATAAATTATATTTTAGAATATATATATATATATATATATATATATATACATATATATATATATATATATAATTTTACATCAAAATATATTCGAATTGAATAATCGAGACTGTAGATAGCGGTTAAGGTGGAACCGCTATCATATGTTCACTTTTAAGAGCGGTTAACATTTTAACCGCTCTTAAATGTGAAGATATGATAGCGAGTTCCACATTAACCGCTATCTAAAGTCTCGATTATTTGAAAAAGTGATCGATCATTTGGAAAAATAATCGATCATTTGAAAAATTATATTTTTTAAAATATAATTTATTTTAAATTCTATAATATATATATATATATAATGAAAATAAATTATATTGTGGAATATATATTTTATATTATAGAAATTAATATAAATTATATTTTAGAATATATGTATATAAATATATATATATATATATATATATATATATATATAATTTTACATCACAATATATTCGAATTGAATAATCGAGACTCTAGATAGCGGTTAAGGTGGAACCGCTATCATATGTTCCCTTTTAATAGCGGTTAACATTTTAACCGCTCTTAAATGTGAAGATATGATAAGCGGTTCCACGTTAACCGCTATCTAAAGTCTCGATTATTTGAAAAAGTGATCGATCATTTGGAAAAATAATTGATCATTTAAAAAATTATATATTCTAAAATATAATTTATTTTAATTTCGATAATATATATATATATATATATATATATAAATGAAAATAAGTTATATTGTGGAGTATATATTTTATATTATAGTAATTAATATAAATTATATAAGTTATATTGTGGAATATATATTTTATATTATAGTAATTAATATAAATTATATTTTAGAATATATATATATATATATATATATATATATATATATATAAATATATATAATTTTACATCAAAATATATTCAAATAATCGAGACTTTAGATAGCGGTTAAGGTGGAACCGCTATCATGTGTTCACTTTTAATAGCGGTTAACATCATAACCGCCCTTAAATGTGAACATATGATAGTGGTTCCACGTTAACCGCTATCTTAAGTCTCGATTATTTGAAAAAGTGATCAATCATTTGAAATAGTAATCGATCATTTGAAAAATTATATATTCTAAAATATAATTTATTTTTATTTCTATATATATATATATATATATATATATATATAAATGAAAATAAGTTATATTGTGGAATATATATTTTATATTATAGTAATTAATATAAATTATATTTTAGAATATATATATATATATATAATTTTACATCAAAATATATTCAAATAATCGAGACTTTAGATAGCGGTTAAGGTGGAACCGCTATGATATGTTCACTTTTAAGAGCGGTTAACATTTTAACCACTCTTAAATGTGAAGATATGATAAGCGGTTCAACGTTAACCGCTATCTAAAGTCTCGATTATTTAAAAAGTGATCGATCATTTGGAAAAATAATCGATCATTTGAAAAATTATATATTCTAAAATATAATTTATTTTAATTTCTATAATATATATATATATATATAAATGAAAATAAGTTATATTGTGGAATATATATTTTATATTATAGTAATTAATATAAATTATATAAGTTATATTGTGGAATATATATTTTATATTATAGTAATTAATATAAATTATATTTTAGAATATATATATATATATATATAAATATATATAATTTTACATCAAAATATATTCAAATAATCGAGACTTTAGATAGCGGTTAAGGTGGAACCGCTATCATATGTTCACTTTCAATAGCGGTTAACATCATAACCGCCCTTAAATGTGAACATATGATAGTGGTTCCACGTTAACCGCTATCTAAAGTCTCGATTATTTAAAAAAGTGATCGATCATTTGAAATAGTAATCGATCATTTGAAAAATTATATATTCTAAAATATAATTTATTTTTATTTCTATAATATATATATATATATATATATATATATATATATATAAAGGAAAATAGGTTATATTGTGGAATATATATTTTATATTATAGTAATTAATATAAATTATATTTTAGAATATATATATATATATATATATATATATATATATTTACATCAAAATATATTCAAATAATCGAGACTTTAGATAGCGGTTAAGGTGGAACCGCTATGATATGTTCACTTTTAAGAGCGGTTAACATTTTAACCACTCTTAAATGTGAAGATATGATAGCGGTTCAACGTTAACCGCTATCTAAAGTCTCGATTATTTGAAAAAGTGATCGATCATTTGGAAAAATAATCGATCATTTGAAAAATTATATATTCTAAAATATAATTTATTTTAATTTCTATAATATATATATATATATATTCTAAAATATAATTTATATTAATTACTATAATATAAAATATATATTCCACAATATAACTTATTTTCATTTATATATATATATATATATATATATATATATATTTTACATCAAAATATATTCAAATAATCGAGACTTTAGATAGCGGTTAAGGTGGAACCGCTATCATATGTTCACTTTTAAGTGCAGTTAACATCTTAACCGTTCTTAAATGTGAACATATGATACTGGTTCCACGTTAACCGCTATCTAAAGTCTGGATTATTTGAAAAAGTGATCGATCATTTGAAATAGTAATCGATCATTTGAAAAATTATATATTCTAAAATATAATTTATTTTAATTTCTATAATATATATATATATATATATATATATATATATATATATAAATGAAAATAAGTTATATTGTGGAATATATATTTTATATTATAGTAATTAATATAAATTATATTTTAGAATATATATATATATATATATATATATATATATATATATATATGTGTGTGTGTGTGTGTGTGTATATATAATTTTACATCAAAATATATTCAAATAATCGAGACTTTAGATAGCGGTTGAGGTGGAACCGCTATCATATGTTCACTTTTAAGAGCGGTTAACATCTTAACCGCTCTTAAATGTGAACATATGATAACAGATTCCACCTTAACCGCTATCTAAAGTCTCGATTATTTGAAAAAGTGATCGATCATTTGAAATAGTAATCGATCATTTGAAAAATTATATATTCTAAAATATAATTTATTTTAATTTCTATAAAATATATATAAATGAAAATAAGTTATATTACTGGAATATATATATTTTATATTATAGTAATTAATATAAATTATATCTTAGAATATTTATATATATATATATATATATATAATTTTACATCAAAATATATTCAAATAATCGAGACTTTAGATAGCGGTTAACGCGGAACCGTTGTCATATGTTCACTTTTAAGAGCGGTTGCATCTTAACCGCTCTTAAATGTGAATATATGATAGCGGTTCCACGTTAACCGCTATCTAAAGTCTCGATTGTTTGAAAAAGTGATCGATCATTTGAAATAGTAATCGATCATTTGAAAAATTATATATTCTAAAATATAATTTATTTTAATTTCTATAATATATATAAATGAAAATAAGTTAAATTTTGGAGTATATATTTTATATTATAGTAATTAATATAAATTATATTTTAGAATATATATATATATATATATATATATATATATATAATTTTACATCAAAATATATTCAAATAATCGAGACTATAGACAGCGGTTAACGCGGAACCGCTATCATATCTTCACTTTTAAGAGCGGTTGCATCTTAATCGCTCTTAAATGTGAAGATATGATAGCGGTTCCACGTTAACCGCTATCTAAAGTCTCGATTATTTGAAAAAGTGAACGATCATTTGGAAAAGTAATCGATCATTTGAAAAATTATATATTCTAAAATATAATTTATTTTAATTTCTATAATATATATATATATATATATATATATATATATTTATAAATGAAAATAAGTTATATTGTGGAATATATATTTTATATTATAGTAATTAATATAAATTATATATATATATATATATATATATATATATATAATTTTACATCAAAATATATTCAAATAATCGAGACTATAGATAGCGGTTAAGGCGGAACCGTTGTCATATGTTCACTTTTAAGAGCGGTTGCATCTTAACCGCTCTTAAATGTGAATATATGATAGCGGTTCCACGTTAACCGCTATCTAAAGTCTCGATTATTTGAAAAAGTGATCAATCATTTGGAAAAGAAATCGATCATTTGAAAAATTATATATTCTAAAATATAATTTATTTTCATTTCTATAATATATATATAAATGAAAATAAGTTATATTGTGGAATATATATTTTATATTATAGTAATTAATATAAATTATATTTTAGAATATATATATATATATATATTATATATATATATATATAATTTTACATCAAAATATATTCAAATAATCGAGACTTTAGACAGTCGGTTGAGAGGCTTTGCTATCGACTATGTTCAATTTTAAGTAGGCGGTTGCAACCCCTTTACCCCCTTTACTACAAATAGAAGCCTCCAAGCGCCGGTTGGAAGGCTATTAGCATGGATTATTGAGCAGAAGCGTCTGTATCGGCATACGTTGAAAGCTCGTTAACTTTCCATGACAGTTCTCATATGGCAGCGATCGAAACTCACGTACTTTAGAGTTGGTAGGCTGATTTACTTACAACCCGCTCACCCCCTGTACTGATACACCCTTTAGAAGTACATCCCTCTCTTTATATTAAATAATTATTAGGTCCTCCATCTACAAATAAATATATATCCGTGTAGAAGTATATAAATATATTAAAGACGAATTGTCATTGGCCAGGATTTAGACATATGATATGTACATTTATGAGTATGGATGAGGCGACACTCCGAGCACTATAACTCTAGGTTTTCAAAATTTGATGCTAACTTAATGTGAGCCAGGTATCTTTATATGAGTTTGTAATTTAATGGCGTTATATAATCTTTATAATTTTATTTATATAATAATATAAAATAAATTTGGGAAAGCAGCGTTATTCGCTCTCAGCGAAAAATACCAATTTTCAGCTCAAGCGAGACTTGAGTGAGTGAATTTAGTGAGCTTTAACATATTTTCACTCAAGCGAGAGTCAATCACACTTTCACCCTCGGTCAAAAAATACCAATATAATTTATTTGTAACTTATTATCAAAAAATTATAGTAGTTTAGTGGTTGGGATATTAACTTACAACCCTAAAATACTTGGGTTCAAATCTTGTCGATGACAATTCATTAACTTAAGTGAATTTTTGGCTAAAAAAAATAAAAATACTTTCCGAGAAAATATATACAAATAAATATATATTTACATGGATATATATTTATTTGTATATAAATATAATTTATTTGTAAGTTATTATCGGGAAATTATAATAGTTTAGTGGTTAGAGTATTAGTTTCCAATTCGAAATTCTGAGTTTGAATCTGACGGTGACAATTTAAGTGAATTTTGGGTGAAAAAAATAAAAAAAAATGACTTTCCACGTCGGTTCATATGGGAGCAGACGTGGAAAAGTGTCAATAAGTAAAAAAAAAAAAAAAAGACTTTCAACGTCGGTTCCCATATGAGCCAGAGCGTAAAAGTAATTTCTACGTCGGTTGACTAAGAGCAGAGCGTAGAATGTGTTTAATATTCAACTTTCAACGTCGGTTCATCTGGAACCGACGTGGAAAGTACTTTCTACGTCGTCTCAGCTATAACCGACGTTAAATGACGACGTAGAAAGTATATTTTGTAGTAGTGAACCGCTCTTAAATGTGAAGATATGATAGCGGTTCCACGTTAACCGCTATCTAAAGTCTCGATTATTTGAAAAAGTGATCGATCATTTGGAAAAATAATCGATCATTTGTAAAATTATATATTCTAAAATATAATTTATTTTAATTTCTATAATATATATATATATATATATATACATATATAAATGAAAATAAGTTATATTGTGGAATATATATTTTATATTATAGTAATTAATATAAATTATATTTTAGAATATATATATATATATATATATATATAATTTTACATCAAAATATATTCAAATAATCGAGACTTTAGATAGCGGTTAAGGTGGAACCGATTATCATATGTTTACTTTTAAGAGCGAGTTAACATATTAACCATTATCTAAAGTCTCGATTATTTGAATACATTTTGATGTAAAATTATATATATATATATATATATATATATATATATATAAATAGATATAAATAAGTTATATTGTGGAATATATATTATATATTATAGTAATTAATATAAATTATATATATATATATATATATATATATATATATATTATAGAAATTAAAATAAATTATATTTTAGAATATATAATTTTTCAAATGATCGATTACTTTTCCAAATGATCGATCACTTTT
>OY731402.1:19060212-19078318 GCA_963425845.1 Sphenostylis stenocarpa | reverse complement strand
TATAGATATATATATATATATATATATATTATAGAAATTAAAATAAATTATATTTTAGAATATATAATTTTTCAAATGATCGATCACTTTTTCAAATAATCGAGAATTTAGATAGCGGTTAACATGGAACGCATACCATATCTTCACATTTAAGAGCGGTTAAAATGTTAACCGCTCTTGAACGTGAACATATGATAGCGGTTCCACCTTAACCGCTATATAAAGTCTCGATTATTTGAATATATTTTGATGTAAAATTATATATATATATATATATATATACATATATATATATATATATATATATATTCTAAAATATAATTTATATTAATTACTATAATATAAAATATATATTCCACAATATAACTTATTTTCATTTATATATATATATATATATATTATAGAAATTAAAATACATTATATTTTAGAATATATAATTTTTCAAATGATCGATTACTATTTCAAATGATCGATCACTTTTTCAAATAATCGAGACTTTAGATAGCGTTAACGTGGAACCGCTATCATATGTTCATATTTAAGAGCGGTTAAGCCGTTAACCGCTCTTAAAAGTGAACATATGATAGCGGTTTCACCTTAACCGCTATATAAAGTCTCGATTATTTGAATATATTTTGATGTAAAATTATATATATATATATATATATATATATATATATATATATATATTCTAAAATATAATTTATATTAATTACTACAATATAAAATATATATTCCACAATATAACTTATTTTCATTTATATATATATTATAGAAATTAAAATAAATTATATTTTAGAATATAAAATTTTTTAAATGATCGATCACTTTTTCAAATAATTGAGACTTTAGATAGCGGTTAACATGGAATCGCTATCATATGTTCACATTTAAGAGCGGTTAAGATGTTAACCGCTCTTAAAAGTGAACATATGATAGCGGTTTCGCCCTAACCGCTATCTAAAGTCTCAATTATTTGTATATATTTTGATGTAAAATTATATATATATATATATATATATATATATATATATATCTAAAATATAATTTATATTAATTACTATAACATAAAATATATATTCGACAATATAACTTATTTTCATTTATATATATATATATATATATATATATATATATATATATTATAGAAATTAAAATAAATTATATTTTAGAATATATAATTTTTCAAATGATCGATTACTTTTCCAAATGATCGATCACTTTTTCAAATAATCGAGACTTTAGATAGCGGTTAACGTGGAACCGCTATCATATATTCACATTTAAGAGCGGTTAAGATGCAACCGCTCTTAAAAGTAAACATATGACAACGGTTCCGCGTTAACCGCTATCTAAAGTCTCGATTATTTGAATATATTTTGATGTAAATATATATATATATATATATATATATATATATATATATTCTAAAATATAATTTATATTAATTACTATAATATAAAATATATATTCCACAATATAAGTTATTTTCATTTATTTATATATTATAGAAATAAAAATAAATTATATTTTAGAATATATAATTTTTCAAATGATCGATTACTATTTCAAATGATTGATCAATTTTTCAAATAATCGAGACTTTAGATAGCGGTTAACGTGGAATCGTTATCATATGTTCACATTTAAGAGCGGTTAAGATGTTAACCGCTCTTAAAAGTGAACATATGCTAGCAGCTCCACCTTAACCGCTATCTAAAGTCTCGATTATTTGAATATATTTTGATGTAAAATTATATATATATTCTAAAAGTGAACTTATGAACATATGATAGCAGTTCCACCTTAACCGCTATCTAAAGTCTCGATTACTTTTCCAAATGATCGATCACTTTTTCAAATAATCGAGACTTTAGATAGCGGTTAACGTGGAACCGCTATCATAGCTTCAAATTTAAGAGCGTTTAAGATGCAAACCGCTCTTAAAAGTGAACATATGATAGCGGTTCACGCGTTAACCACTATCTAAAGTCTCGATTATTTGAATATATTTTGATGTAAAATTATATATATATAAATATATATATATATATATATATATTCTAAAAAATATAATTTATATTAATTACTATAATATAAAATATATATTCCACAATATAACTTATTTTCATTTATATATATATTATAGAAGTTAAAATAAATTATATTTTAAAAATATATAATTTTTCAAATGATCGATTACAATTTCAAATGATTGATTACTTTTTCAAATAATCGAGACTTTAGATTGTGGTTAACGTGGAACCACTTATCATATCTTCACATTTAAGAGCGGTTAAGATGCAACAGCTCTTAAAAATGAACATATGATAGCGGTTCCGCGTTAACCACTATCTAAAGTCTCGATTATTTGAATATATTTTAATGTAAAATTACATATATATATATATATATATATATATATATATTCTAAAATATAATTTATATTAAATACTATAATATAAAATATATATTCCACAATATAACTTATTTTCATTTATATATATATTATATAAATTAAAATAAATTATATTTTAGAATATATAATTTTTCAATTGATCGATTACTATTTCAAATGATCGATCATTATTTCATATAATCGAGACTTTAGATAGCGGTTAACGTGGAATCGCTATCATATGTTCACATTTAAGAGCGGTTAAGATGTTAACCGCTCTTAAAAGTGAACATTTGATAGCGGTTCGGCGTTAACCGCTATCTAAAGTCTCGATTATTTGAATATATTTTGATGTAAAATTATATATATATATATATATATATATATATATATATATTCTAAAATATAATTTATATTAATTACTATAATATAAAATATATATTCCACAATATAACTTATTTTCATTTATATATATATATATATATTATAGAAATTACAATAAATTATATTTTAGAATATATAATTTTTCAAATGATCGATTATTTTTCCAAATGATCGATCACTTTTTAAAATAATCGAGACTTAGATAGCGGTTAACGTAGAACCGCTATCATATCTTCACATTTAAGAGCGGTAAAAATGTTAAACGCTCTTAAAAGTGAACATATGATAGCAGTTCCACCTTAAACGCTATCTAAAGTCTCGATTATTTGAATATATTTTGTTGTAAAATTATATATATATATATATAATCTAAAATATAATTTATATTAAATACTATAATATAAAATATATATTCCACAATATAACTTATTTTCATTTATATATATATATATATATATATATATTATAGAAATTAAAATAAATTATATTTTAGAATATATAATTTTTCAAATGATCGATTACTTTTCCAAATGATCGATCACTTTTTCAAATAATCGAGACTTTAGATAGCGGTTAACATGGACCGCTATCATATCTTCACATTTAAGAGCGGTTAAGATGCAATCGCTCTTAAAAGTGAACATATGATAAGCGGTTCCGCGTTAACCGATATCTAAAGTCTCGATTATTTGAATATATTTTGATGTAAAATTACATATATATATATATATATATATATATTTCTAAAATATAATTTATATTAAATACTATAATATAAAATATATATTCCACAATATAACTTATTTTCATTTATATATATATTATATAAATTAAAATAAATTATATTTTAGAATATATAATTTTTCAATTGATCGATTACTATTTCAAACGATCGATCATTATTTCAAATAATCGAGACTTTAGATAGCGGTTAACGTGCAATCGCTATCATATGTTCACATTTAAGAGCGGTTAAGATGTTAACCGCTCTTAAAAGTGAACATTTGATAACGGTTTAGCTGTTAACCGCTATCTAAAGTCTCGATTATTTGAATATATTTTGATGTAAAATTATATATATATATATATATATATATATATATATATATGTATTCTAAAATATAATTTATATTAATTACT
The DNA here is from genome assembly GCA_963425845.1 of Sphenostylis stenocarpa. Classification (NCBI taxonomy): domain Eukaryota; kingdom Viridiplantae; phylum Streptophyta; class Magnoliopsida; order Fabales; family Fabaceae; genus Sphenostylis; species Sphenostylis stenocarpa. Next base: position 19,074,396 of record OY731402.1, on the reverse strand, counting down.
ATAATATAAAATATATATTCCACAATATAACTTATTTCAATTTATATATATATTATAGAAATTAAAATAAATTATATTTTAGAATATATAATTTTTCAAATGATCGATTACTATTTCAAATGATCGATCACTTTTTCAAATAATCGAGACTTTAGATAGCGGTTAAGGTGGAACCGCTATCATATGTTCACTTTTAAGAGCGGTTAACATCTTAACCGCTCTTAAATGTGAACATATGATAGCGGTTCTACCTTAATCATTGCCTAAAGTCTTGATTATTTGAATATATTTTGAGGTAATAATATATATATATATATATATATATATATATTATAGAAATTAAAATAAATTATATTTTAGAATATATAATTTTTCAAATGATCGATTATTTTTCCAAATGATCGATCACTTTTTCAAATAATCGAGACTTTAGATAGCAAGTTAACGTGGAACCGCTTATCATATCTTCACATTTAAGAGCGGTTAAAATGTTAACCGCTCTTAAAAGTGAACATATGATAGCAGTTCCACCTTAACCGCTATCTAAAGTCTCGATTATTTGAATATATTTTAATGTAAAATTATATATATATATATATATATATATATATATTCGAAAATATAATTTATATTAATTACTATAATATAAAATATATATTCTACAATATAACTTATTTTCATTTATATATATATATATATATATATATATTATAGAAATTAAAATAAATTATATTTTAGAATATATAATTTTTCAAATGATCGATTACTTTTCCAAATGATCGATCACTTTTTCAAATAATCGAGACTTTAGATAGCGGTTAGCGTGGAACCACTATCATATATTCACATTTCGAGGCGGTTAAGATGTTAACCGCTCTTAAAAGTGAACATATGATAGCAGTTCCACCTTAACCGCTATCTAAAGTCTCGATTATTTGAATATATTTTGATGTAAAATTATATATATATATATATATATATATATATATATATTTTTTAAATATAATTTATATTAATTACTTTAATATAAAATATATATTCCACAATATAATTTATTTTCATATATATATATATATATATATATATATATATAGAAATTAAAATAAATTATATTTTAGAATATATAATTTTTCAAATGATCGATTACTTTTCCAAATGATCGATCACTTTTTCAAATAATCGAGACTTTAGATAGCGGTTAACGTGGAACCGCTATCATATCTTCACATTTAAGAGCGGTTAAGCCGCAACCGCTCTTAAAAGTGAACATATGATAGCGGTTCCGCGTTAACCGATATCTAAAGTCTCGATTATTTGAATATATTTTGATGTAAAATTATATATATATATATATATATATATATATATATATTCTAAAATATAATTTATATTAATTACTATATTATAAAATATATATATTTTTTTCTTTATTTTATATCATTATATAAATTAATTATAAAGATTATATTCTATCATTAAATTACAAATTCATATAAAGAGACTTACTCACAAATTTGACATCAAATTTTGAAAACCCACTTGACGCACACTTTTACTCTCGAAGCGCTCTCACATCCAACATATAAATATATAAATATATTTGTATTTGTATTTATATATTTTATATTTATATATTTACATGGATATACATTTTTATTTGTATATAAATATAATTTATGTATAAGTTATTATTAGAAAATCCTGGTAGCTTAGTGGTTGGAGTATCAGCCTTTGACTCTAACGTACTGGGTTCGAATCCCGTCAGTAGCAATTCTCTTAATTTTATAAAAAGACTTTCTACATCGGTTCATCTGAGAACCGATGTAGAAAGTGTTTTCTACATCGGTTCCTAACTAAACCGATGTAGAAAGTCTTGAATTCACTTCCTACATCGGTTCTTAAAGAACCGATGTGGAAAGCCCGATGTTAAAAGTGATTTCTGTACTAGTGTATATATTTCACAATATAACTTATTTTCATTTATATATATATTATAGAAATTAAAATAAATTATATTTTAGAATATATAATTTTTCAAATGATCGATTACTATTTCAAATGATCGATCACTTTTTCAAATAATCGAGACTTTAGATAACGGTTAACGTGGAACCGCTATCATATGTTCACATTTAAGAGCGGTTAAGATGTTAACCGCTCTTAAAAGTGAACATATGATAGCGGTTCCACCTTAACCGCTATCTAAAGTCTCGATTATTTGAATATATTTTGATGTAAAATTATATATATATATATATATATATATATATATATATATATATATATTATAGAAATTAAATTATAGAATTATATTTATAGATATATATATATATATATATATTCTAAAATATAATTTATTTTAATTTCTATATATATATATATATATATATATATATATTTTATATTATAGTAATTAATATAAATTATATTTTAGAATATATAATTTTTCAAATGATCGATTATTTTCCAAATGATCGATCACTTTTTCAAATAATCGAGACTTTAGATAGCGGTTAACGTGCAACCGCTATCATATCTTCACATTTAAGAGCGGTTAAAATGTTAACCGCTTTTAAAAGTGAACATATGATAAGCGGTTCCAACTTAACCGTTATCTAAAGTCTCGATTATTTGAATATATTTTGATGTAAAATTATATATATATATATATATATATATATAAATGAAAATAAGTTATATTGTGGAATATATATTTTATATTATAGTAATTAATATAAATTATATTTTAGAATATATATATATATATATATATATATTATAGAAATTAAAATAAATTATATTTTAGAATATATAATTTTTCAAATGATCGATTATTTTTCCAAATGATCGATAACTTTTTCAAATAATCGAGACTTTAGATAGCAGTTAACGTGGAACTGCTATCATATCTTCACATTTAAGAGCGGTTAAAATGTTAACCGCTCTTAAAAGTGAACATATGATAGCGGTTCCACCTTAACCACTATCTAAAGTCTCGATTATTTGAATATATTTTGATGTAAAATTTTATATATATATATATATATATATATATATATATATATTCTAAAATATAATTTATATTAATTACTATAATATAAAATCTATATTCCACAATATAACTTATTTTCATTTATATATATATTATAGAAATTAAAATAAATTATATTTTAGAATATATAATTTGTCAAATGATCGATTACTATTTCAAATGATCGATCATTTTTTCAAATAATCGAGACTTTAGATAGCGGTTAACGTGGAATCGCTATCATATGGTCACATTTAAGAGCGGTTAAGATGTTAACCGCTCTTAAAAGTGAACATATGATAGCGGTTCCACCTTAACCGCTATCTAAAGTCTCGATTATTTGAATATATTTTGATGTAAAATTATATATATATATATATATATATATATATATTCTAAAATATAATTTATATTAATTATTATAATATAAAATATATATTCCACAATATAACTTATTTTCATTTATATATATTATAGAAATTAAAATAAATTATATTGTAGAATATATAATTTTTCAAATGATCGATTATTTTTCCAAATGGTCGATCACTTTTTCAAATAATCGAGACTTTAGATAGCGTTTAACGTGGAACCGCTATCATATCTTCACATTTAAGAGCGGTTAAAATGTTAACCACTCGTAAAAGTGAACATATGATAGCGGTTCCACCTTAACCGCTATCTAAAGTCTCGATTATTTGAATATATTTTGATGTAAAATTATATATATATATATATATATATATATATATATATTCTAAAAAATAATTGATATTAATTACTATAATATAAAATACATATTCCACAATATAACTTATTTTAATTTATATATATATATATATATTATAGAAATTAAAATAAATTATATTTTAGAATATATAATTTTTCAAATGATCGATTACTTTTCCAAATGATCGATCACATTTTCAAATAATCGAGACTTTAGATAGCGGTTAACGTGGAACCGTTATCGTATCTTCACATTTAAGAGCGGTTAAGATGCAACCGCTCTTAAAAGTGAACATATCATAGCGGTTCCGCGTTAACCGCTATCTAAAGTCTCGATTATTTGAATATATTTTGATGTAGAATTATATATATATATATATATATATATATATATATATTCTAAAATATAATTTATATTAATTACTATAATATAAAATATATATTCCACAATATAACTTATTTTCATTTATATATATATTATAGAAATTAAAATAAATTATATTTTAGAATATATAATTTTTCAAATGATCGATTGCTATTTCAAATGATCGATCACTTTTTCAAATAATCGAGACTTTAGATAGCGGTTAATGTGGAACCGCTATCATATCTTCACATTTAAGAGCGGTTGAGATGCAACCGCTCTTAAAAGTGAACATATGATAGCGGTTTCGCGTTAACCGCTATCTAAAGTCTCGATTATTTGAATATATTTTGATGTATAATTACACACACATAATATATATATATATATATATATATATATATATATATATATATATATATTCTAAAATATAATTTATATTAATTACTATAATATAAAATATATATTCCATAATATAACTTATTTTCATTTATATATATTATAGAAATTAAAATAAATTATATTTTAGAATATATAATTTTTCAAATGATCGATTACTATTTCAAATGATCGATAACTTTTTCAAATAATCGAGACTTTAGATAGCGGTTAACGTGGAATCGCTATGATATGTTCACATTTAAGAGCGGTTAAGATGTTAACCGTTCTTAAAAGTGAACATATGATAGCGGTTGCACCTTAACCGCTATCTAAAGTCTCGATTTTTTGAATATATTTTGATATAAAATTATATATATATATATATATATATATATATATATATATGAAAATAAGTTATATTGTGGAATATATATTTTATATTTTAGTAATTAATATAAATTATATTTTAGAATATATATATATATATATATATATATATATTATAGAAATTAAAATAAATTATATTGTAGAATATATAATTTTTCAAATGATCGATTATTTTTCCAAATGATCGATCACTTTTTCATATAATCGAGACTTTAGATAGCGGTTAACGTGGAACCGCTATCATATCTTAACATTTAAGAGAGGTTAAAATGTTAACCGCTCTTAAAAGTGAACATATGATAGCGGTTCCACCTTAACCGCTATCTAAAGTCTCAATTATTTGAATATATTTTGATGTAAAATTATATATATATATATATATATATATATATATTCTAAAATATAATTTATATTATTTACTATAATATAAAATATATATTCCACAATATAACTTATTTTCATTTATATATATATTATAGAAATTCAAATAAATTATATTTTAGAATATATAATTTTTCAAATGATCGATTACTATTTCAAATGATCGATCACTTTTTCAAATAATCGAGATTTTAGATAGCGGTTAACGTGGAACCGCTTATCATATGTTCACATTTAAGAGCGGTTAAGATGTTAACCGCTCTTAAAAGTGAACATATGATAGTGGTTCCACCTTAGTCGCTATCTAAAGTCTCGATTATTTGAATATATTTTGATGTAAAATTATATATATATATATATATATATATATATTCTAAAATATAATTTATATTAATAACTATAATAGAAAATATATATTCCACAATATAACTTATTTTCATTTATATATATATGTATATATATTATAGAAATTAAAATATATTATATTTTAGAATATATAATTTTTCAAATGATCGATTATTTTTCCAAATGATCGATCACTTTTTCAAATAATCGAGACTTTAGATAGCGGTTAACATGGAACCGCTATCATATCTTCACATTTAAGAGCGGTTAAAATGTTAACCGCTCTTAAAAGTGAACATATGATAGCGGTTCCACCTTAACCGCTATCTAAAGTCTCGATTATTTGAATATATTCACTAGTGCAAAAAGGGACTTTTACGTCGAGTATTTAGGGCTTTTACGTCGTATTTAAGTCCGACGTTAAAGCGGGAGATGTAAATTTACGTCGGACCCTTTAGCCCGACGTAGATTTACGTCGATTATCAAGACCCGACGTAATTTTACGTGGCATATACCACTAAACAGACATAAAAACTTTCGAAAATAAAAAACAAAAACAAAAAATTTACGTCGTATATGGTATATACGACGTAAATTTACGCCACATATACCAATATGCGACGTAAATTTACGTCGCATATACCATATGCGACGTAAACACTTTATAAGTCATCCCTTCACCTTCACTTTTTAGACCAACATAACCATCAGCCCATTCGAAGTTATCACATAATGACCATGCAAAATATCCCTTCACCTTTACGCCATCCCTTCTAAATAAAGTCAACAAAATTAATTCAAATTATTTTTTCAAACAAAATACTCTTTAAATATAATAATAACAAATAAATATAAACCATTCCTTACCTAATTGCCAAGTTTAAATAATAGAGATGACGATAATAGTAGTCAATTCTGTATGTATCGAGAAGAGCTTCTTGAAGAGATAGTGTTGGATCAACAATTCTCTAATTCCTTTGGGATAAACATATAACCAACCAGAAGCTGTCTGCAAGTATAATTATCAAGTTATATAAAAATAAATAATAATAATAATAATAATAATAATAATAATAATTATTATTATTATTATTATTAAGTAAAAAATTGATGTGATGGTATACATACCGATTGACCTATTGGAATTCCATTGCGTGAATCTATCCCAAAAAAAATGAAATTGTTATAAAATAATATGATACTAATTAAAAAAATCATGGTATTACGTTAAATTTTAGCTTAAGATTAATTTATATTAAATAAAGTGAGTAATAAATATATAATTTATTTAAAAAATTAAGATGAACATATATACGATGGAAGAAGGTATCTTACATGAAGTTTTGACATTGGAATCAGAATCCAATAAAATCATATGAACCAGTCACAAGTCTTGCTTCTTCTTCAGAGAACTTTGGCAGTCGTTCACCAACCAGGGAAATCATGCTCTCTGGATATTTTCCTGATGTCAATGGTTCTATGAACCTGTAATCATTCTCAGTAAGATAACCATGATGATTTTTTGAGTTACGAGTCATAATTAATATTTGAATCCAGTGAAGAACTTACCATCCATACATGAAGTCAAGTGCTCGATTGGCAACATCTTTATCCACTTTGTGATTTGAATATGGCGTATACCAGAAACACACTAATGTTATGCCTATGATTCCTTTTTGAGATTTCTGAGTAAAGAGTTTGGAATGTTAAGTGAAAGAGTTATGCCAAAGTAAAATACTTGGACCCTAGCAGCAACTAACAAGGCTAAAGAAAAACCTGATATTTTTTCTTGTAGACTTGAACAGATGTTGCATGAGCAAGTAGTTGATAATGTGAAGCTAAATAGGGTTCTGTTCCTGAATCACCACCAGTGCAGTTTAGGTTTAGCCATTCAGAACATCGACCTGGTGCATAGATCCCAATTGCATAACCACCTCTACTGTAAGACCATGGCTCATTTAAAGTAATCCAATGATTCCTTCTTGGTTTATACCATATGACGTCTGTGATAACTTCGCATATTTCAATGTAAACATATAGCAATGACATAGAACACTAACCTCGAGTGTAGATGAAAAATGATTTCAAACTCGAATCCAATCGGGGAGAAATATCAAGTTCGTCAAATGACACGACAATGTAGATGTTTTTCACCGTAAAACCGCTCGAAAATGGTGTGCGAGAGGCAGCCGTTATCGTCGTTCTCGCCGTCGTTCTCAAAAACCCTGGTTGCGCGAGACGAGGGAGTGTGGTAGGGTGGGAATAAAAGAGACTTTTACGTCGCGCATCCCAGCACGCGACGTAAAAGCCCTCTTTTACGTCGCACCTAGGTGGCGCAACGTAAAAGAAGGCCTTTTACGTCGCGTGCTCGGGGGCAAGACGTAAAAGTTTTGTCCCTTATTTACAAAATTGCCACCGCGTTTTATTTACGTCGAATATTTTTACATGCGACGACAATTGGGTGACGTAAAAGCCCTTTTCCGCACTAGTGATTTTGATGTAAAATTATATATATATATATATATATTATAGAAATTAAAATAAATTATATTTTAGAATATATAACTTTTCAAATGATTGATTACTTTTCCAAATGATCGATCACTTTTTCAAATAATCGAGACTTTAGATAGCTGTTAACGTGGAACCACTATCATATCTTCACATTTAAGAGCGGTTAAGATGCAACCGCTTCTTAAAAGTGAACATATGATAGCTGCTCCGCATTAAACGCTATCTAAAGTCTCGATTATTTGAATATATTTTGATGTAAAATTATATATATATATATATATATATATATATATATATTCTAATATATAATTTATATTAATTACTATAATATAAAATATATATTCCACAATATAACTTATTTTCATTTATATATATATATATATATATATATATATATTATAGAAATTAAAATAAGTTATATTTTATAATATATAATTTTTCAAATGATCGATTACTTTTCCAAATGATAGATCACTTTATCAAATAATCAAGACTTTAGATAGCGTTAACGTGGAACCGCTATCATATCTTCACATTTAAGAGCGGTTAAGATGCAACCGCTCTTAAAAGTGAACATATGATAGCGGTTCCAGCGTTAACCGCTTTCTAAAGTCTCGATTATTTGAATATATTTTGATGTAAAATTATATATATATATATATATATATATATATATTCTCAAATGTAATTTATATTAATTACTATAATATAAAATCTATATTCCACAATATAACTTATTTTCATTTATATATATATTATAGAAATTAAAATAAATTATATTTTAGAATATATAATTTTTCAAATGATCGATTACTATTTCATATGATCGATCACTTTTTCAAATAATCGAGACTTTAGATAGCGGTTAATGTGGAACAACTATCATATGTTCACATTTAAGAGCGGTTAAGATGTTAACCGCTCTTACAAGTGAACATATGATAGCGGTTCCACCTTAACCGCTATCTAAAGTCTCGATTATTTGAATATATTTTGATGTAAAATTATATATATATATATATATATATATATATTATAAATTAAAATAAATTATATTTTAGAATATATAATTTTTCAAATGATCGATTATTTTTCCAAATGATTGATCACTATATTTTATATTATAGTAATTAATATAAATTATATTTTGGAATATATATATATATATATATATATATATATATATATAGAAATTAAAATAAATTATATTTTAGAATATATAATTTTTCAAATGATCGATTATTATTCCAAATGATCGATCACTTTTTCAAATAATCGAGACTTTAGATAGCGGTTAACGTGGAACCGCTTATCATATCTTCACATTTAAGAGCGGTTAAGATGCAACCGCTCTTAAAAGTGAACATATGATAGCGGTTCCGCGTTAACCGCTATCTAAAGTCTCGATTATTTGAATATATTTTGATGTATAAATTATATATATATATATATATATATATATATATATATTCTAAAATATAATTTATATTAATTACTATAATATAAAATATATATTCCACAATATAACTTATTTTCATTTATATATATATATATATATATATATATATATATATATATTATAGAAATTAAAATAAATTATATTTTAGAATATATAATTTTTCAATTGATCGATTATTTTTCCAAATGATCGATCACTTTTTCAAATAATCGAGACTTTAGATAGCGGTTAACGCTGGAACCACTATCATATCTTCACATTTAAAATAGGTTAAAATGTTAACCGCTCTTAAAAGTGAACATATGATAGCGGTTCTACCTTAACCGCTATCTAAAGTCTCGATTATTTGAATATATTTTGATGTAAAATTATATATATATATATATATATATTCTAAAATATAATTTATATTAATTACTATAATATAAAATATATATTCCACAATATAACTTATTTTCATTTATATATATTATAGAAATTAAAATAAATTATATTTTAGAATATATAATTTTTCAAATGATCGATTATTATTCCAAATGATCGATCACTTTTTCAAATAATCGAGACTTTAGATAGCGGTTAAGGTGGAACCGCTATCATATCTTCACATTTAAGAGCGATTAAAATGTTAACCAGCTCTTAAAAGTGAACATATGATAGCGGTTCCACCTTAACCGCTATCTAAAGTCTCGATTATTTGAATATATTTTGATGTAATATATATATATATATATATATATATATATATATATATATTCAAAAATATAATTTATATTAATTACTATAATATAAAATATATATTCCACAATATAACATATTTTCATTTATATATATATATATATTATATTATAAATATATATATATATATATATATTATAGAAATTAAAATAAGTTATATTTTATAATATATAATTTTTCAAATGATCGATTACTTTTCCAAATGATAGATCACTTTATCAAATAATCGAGACTTTAGATAACGGTTAACGTGGAACCGCTATCATATCTTCACATTTAAGAGCGATTAAGATGCAACCGCTCTTAAAAGTGAACATATGATAAGCGGTTCCGCGTTACCGCTTTCTAAAGTCTCGATTATTTGAATATATTTTGATGTAAAATTATATATATATATATATATATATATATATATATATATATTCTAAAATGTAATTTATATTAATTACTATAATATAAAATCTATATTCCACAATATAACTTATTTTCATTATATATATATATATTATAGAAATTAAAATAAATTATATTTTAGAATATATAATTTTTCAAATGATCGATTACTATTTCATATGATCGATCACTTTTCAAATAATCGAGACTTTAGATAGCGGTTAATGTGGAACAACTATCATATGTTCACATTTAAGAACAGTTAAGATGTTAACCGCTCTTACAAGTGAACATATGATAGCGGTTCCACGTTAACCGCTATCTAAAGTCTCGATTATTTGAATATATTTTGATGTAAATTATATATATATATATATAATATATATATATATATATATATATATATATATATATATATATATATATATATATATATATTATAGAAATTAAAATAAATTATATTTTAGAATATATAATTTTTCAAATGATCGATTATTTTTCCAAATGATCGATCACTATATTTTATATTATAGTAATTAATATAAATTATATTTTGGAATATATATATATATATATATATATATATTATAGAAATTAAAATAAATTATATTTTAGAATATATAATTTTTCAAATGATCGATTATTTTTCCAAATGATCGATCACTTTTCAAATAATCGAGACTTTAGATAGCGGTTAACGTGGAACCACTATCATATCTTCACATTTAAGAGCGGTTAAGATGCAACCGCTCTTAAAAGTGAACATATGATAGCGGTTCCGCGCTAACCGCTATCTAAAGTCTCGATTATTTGAATATATTTTGATGTAAAATTATATATATATATATATATATATATATATATATTCTAAAATATAATTTATATTAATTACTATAATATAAAATATATATTCCACAATATAACTTATTTTCAATTTTATATATATATATATATATTATAGAAATTAAAATAAATTATATTTTAGAATATATAATTTTTCAATTGATCGATTATTATTTCCAAATGATCGATCACTTTTTCAAATAATCGAGACTTTAGATACGGTTAACGTGAACCACTATCATATCTTCACATTTAAAATAGGTTAAAATGTTAACCGCTTTTAAAAGTGAACATATGATAGTTCTACCTTAACCGTTATCTAAAGTCTCGATTATTTGAATATATTTTGATGTAAATTATATATATATATATATATATATATATATATATATATATTCTAAAATATAATTTATATTAATTACTATAATATAAAATATATATTCCACAATATAACTTATTTTCATTTATATATATATATATGAAATTAAAATAAATTATATTTTAGAATATATAATTTTTCAAATGATCGATTACTATTACAAATAATCAATCACTTTTTCAAATAATCGAGACTTTAGATAGCGGTTAACGTGGAATCGGTATTATATGTTCACATTTAAGAGCGTTAAGATGTTAACTGCTCTTAAAAGTAAACTTATGATAGCGGTTCCACCTTAACCGCTATCTAAAGTCTCGATTATTTGAATATATTTTGATGTAAAATTATATATATATATATGATATATAAATGAAAATAAGTTATATTTTGGAATATATATTTTATATTATAGTAATAAATATAAATTATATTTTAGAATATATATATATATATATATATAATAGAAATTAAAATAAATTATATTTTAGAATATATAATTTTTCAAATGATCGATTACTTTTCCAAATGATCGATCACTTTTCAAATAATCGAGACTTTAGATAGCGTTAACGTGGAACCGCTTATCATATATTCACATTTAAGAGCGGTTAAGATGCAACCGCTCTTAAAAGTGAACATATGACATGTCGGTTAACCGCTATCTAAAGTCTCGATTATTTGATATATATTTTGATGTAAATATATATATATATATATATATATATATATATATATATATATTCTAAGATATAATTTTTATTAATTACTATAATATAAAATATATATTCCATAATATAACTTATTTTCATTTATATATATATATATATTATAGAAATTAAAATAAATTATATTTTAGAATATATAATTTTTCAAATGATCGATTACTATTTCAAATAATCGATAACTTTTTCAAATAATCGAGACTTTAGATAGCGGTTAGCGTGAACAGCTTATCATATATTCACATTTAAGAGCAGTTAAGATGTTAACCGCTCTTAAAAGTGAACATATGATAGCGGTTCTACCTTAACCGTATCTAAAGTCTCGATTATTTGAATATATTTTGATGTAAAATTATATATATATATATATATATATATATAAATTCTAAAATATAATTTATATTAGTGGCTATAATATAAAATATATATTCCACAATATAACTTATTTTCATATATATATATATATATATATATATATTATAGAAATTAAAATAAATTATATTTTAGAATATATAATTTTTCAAATGATCGATTACTTTTCCAAATGATCGATCACTTTTTCAAATAATCGACACTTTAGATAGCGGTTAACGTGGAACCGCTATCATATCTTCACATTTAAGAGCGGTGAAGATGCAACAGCTCTTTAAAGTGAACATATGATAGCGGTTCCGCATTAACCACTATCTAAAGTCTCGATTATTTGAATATATTTTGATGTAAAATTATATTCTAAAATATAATTTATATTAATTACCATAATATAAAATATATATTCCACAATATAACTTATTTTCATTTATATATATATTATAGAAATTAAAATAAATTATATTTTAGAATATATAATTTTTCAAATGATCGATTACTATTTCAAATTATCGATCATTTTTTCAAATAATCGAGACTTTAGATAGCGGTTTACACGTGGAACCAGCTATCATATCTTCACATTTAAGAGCGGTTAAGATGTTAAGCGACCTAGCTATCTAAAGTCTCGATTATTTGAATATATTTTGATGTAAAATTATATATATATATATATATATATATATATATATTCTAAAATATAATATATATTAATGACTATAATATAAAATATATATTCCACAATATAACTTATTTTCATTTATATATATATATATTATAGAAATTAAAATAAATTATATTTTAGAATATATAATTTTTCAAATGATCGATTACTATTTCAAATGATCGATCACTTTTTCAAATAATCGAGACTTTAGATACGTTAACGTGAACCGCTATCATATCTTCACATTTAAGAGCGGTTAAGATGCTAACCGCTCTTAAAAGTGAACATATGATAGCGTTCCCACCTTAACCGCTATCTAAAGTCTCGATTATTTGAATATATTTTGATGTAAAATTATATATATATATATATATATATATATATATATATATATTCTCAAAATATAATTTATATTAATTACTATAATATAAAATATATATTCCACAATATAACTTATTTTCATTTATAATATATATATATAT
>OY731402.1:19033227-19060112 GCA_963425845.1 Sphenostylis stenocarpa | reverse complement strand
TATATTAATTATTATAATATAAAATATATATTCCACAATATAACTTATTTTCATTTATATATATTATAGAAATTAAAATAAATTATATTGTAGAATATATAATTTTTCAAATGATCGATTATTTTTCCAAATGGTCGATCACTTTTTCAAATAATCGAGACTTTAGATAGCGTTTAACGTGGAACCGCTATCATATCTTCACATTTAAGAGCGGTTAAAATGTTAACCACTCGTAAAAGTGAACATATGATAGCGGTTCCACCTTAACCGCTATCTAAAGTCTCGATTACTTGAATATATTTTGATGTAAAATTATATATATATATATATATATATATATATATATATATATATATATATATATCTAAAAAATAATTGATATTAATTACTATAATATAAAATACATATTCCACAATATAACTTATTTTAATTTATATATATATATATATTATAGAAATTAAAATAAATTATATTTTAGAATATATAATTTTTCAAATGATCGATTACTTTTCCAAATGATCGATCACATTTTCAAATAATCGAGACTTTAGATAGCGGTTAACGTGGAACCGTTATCGTATCTTCACATTTAAGAGCGGTTAAGATGCAACCGCTCTTAAAAGTGAACATATCATAGCGGTTCCGCGTTAACCGCTATCTAAAGTCTCGATTATTTGAATATATTTTGATGTAGAATTATATATATATATATATATATATATATATATATATTCTAAAATATAATTTATATTAATTACTATAATATAAAATATATATTCCACAATATAACTTATTTTCATTTATATATATATTATAGAAATTAAAATAAATTATATTTTAGAATATATAATTTTTCAAATGATCGATTGCTATTTCAAATGATCGATCACTTTTTCAAATAATCGAGACTTTAGATAGCGGTTAATGTGGAACCGCTATCATATCTTCACATTTAAGAGCGGCTGAGATGCAACCGCTCTTAAAAGTGAACATATGATAGCGGTTTCGCGTTAACCGCTATCTAAAGTCTCGATTATTTAAATATATTTTGATGTATAATTACACACACATATATATATATATATATATATATATATATATATATATATATGATATATATATTCTAAAATATAATTTATATTAATTACTATAATATAAAATATATATTCCATAATATAACTTATTTTCATTTATATATATTATAGAAATTAAAATAAATTATATTTTAGAATATATAATTTTTCAAATGATCGATTACTATTTCAAATGATCGATAACTTTTTTCAAATAATCGAGACTTTAGATAGCGGTTAACGTGGAATCGCTATGATATGTTCACATTTAAGAGCGGTTAAGATGTTAACCGTTCTTAAAAGTGAACATATGATAGCGGTTGCACCTTAACCGCTATCTAAAGTCTCGATTTTTTGAATATATTTTGATATAAAATTATATATATATATATATATATATATATATATATGAAAATAAGTTATATTGTGGAATATATATTTTATATTTTAGTAATTAATATAAATTATATTTTAGAATATATATATATATATATATATATATATATATATATTATAGAAATTAAAATAAATTATATTGTAGAATATATAATTTTTCAAATGATCGATTATTTTTCCAAATGATCGATCACTTTTTCAAATAATCGAGACTTTAGATAGCGGTTAATGTGGAACAATTATCATATGTTCACGTTTAAGAACAGTTAAGATGTTAACCGCTCTTACAAGTGAACATATGATAGCGGTTCCACCTTAACCGCTATCTAAAGTCTCGATTATTTGAATATATTTTGATGTAAAATTATATATATATATATTATAGAAATTAAAATAAATTATATTTTAGAATATATAATTTTTCAAATGATCGATTATTTTTTCAAATGATTGATCACTATATTTTATATTATAGTAATTAATATAAATTATATTTTGGAATATATATATATATATATATATATATATATTATAGAAATTAAAATAAATTATATTTTAGAATATATAATTTTTCAAATGATCGATTATTATTCCAAATGATCGATCACTTTTTAAATAATCGAGACTTTAGATAGCGGTTAACGTGGAACCGCTATCATATCTTAACATTTAAGAGAGGTTAAAATGTTAACCGCTCTTAAAAGTGAACATATGATAGCGGTTCCACCTTAACCGCTATCTAAAGTCTCAATTATTTGAATATATTTTGATGTAAAATTATATATATATATATATATATATATATATATATTCTAAAATATAATTTATATTATTTACTATAATATAAAATATATATTCCACAATATAACTTATTTTCATTTATATATATATTATAGAAATTCAAATAAATTATATTTTAGAATATATAATTTTTCAAATGATCGATTACTATTTCAAATGATCGATCACTTTTTCAAATAATCGAGATTTTAGATAGCGGTTAACGTGGAACGGCTTATCATATGTTCACATTTAAGAGCGGTTAAGATGTTAACCGCTCTTAAAAGTGAACATATGATAGCGGTTCCACCTTAGCCGCTATCTAAAGTCTCGATTATTTGAATATATTTTGATGTAAAATTATATATATATATATATATATATATATATATATATATATATATTCTAAAATATAATTTATATTAATAACTATAGTAGAAAATATATATTCCACAATATAACTTATTTTCATTTATATATATATGTATATATATTATAGAAATTAAAATATATTATATTTTAGAATATATAATTTTTCAAATGATCGATTATTTTTCCAAATGATCGATCACTTTTTCAAATAATCGAGACTTTAGATAGCGGTTAACATGGAACCGCTATCATATCTTCACATTTAAGAGCGGTTAAAATGTTAACCGCTCTTAAAAGTGAACATATGATAGCGGTTCCACCTTAACCGCTATCTAAAGTCTCGATTATTTGAATATATTCACTAGTGCAAAAAGGGACTTTTACGTCAGGTATTTAGGGCTTTTACGTCGTATTTAAGTCTGACGTTAAAGCGGGAGATGTAAATTTACGTCGGACCCTTTAGCCCGACGTAGATTTACGTCAGTTATCAAGACCCGACGTAATTTTACGTGGCATATACCACTAAACAGACATAAAAACTTTCGAAAATAAAAAACAAAAACAAAAAATTTACGTCGTATATGGTATATACGACGTAAATTTACGTCACATATACCAATATGCGACGTAAATTTACGTCGCATATACCATATGCGACGTAAACACTTTATAAGTCATCCCTTCACCTTCACTTTTTAGACCAACATAACCATCAGCCCATTCGAAGTTATCACATAATGACCATGCAAAATATCCCTTCACCTTTACGCCATCCCTTCTAAATAAAGTCAACAAAATTAATTCAAATTATTTTTTCAAACAAAATACTCTTTAAATATAATAATAACAAATAAATATAAACCATTCCTTACCTAATTGCCAAGTTTAAATAATAGAGATGACGATAATAGTAGTCAATTCTGTATGTATCGAGAAGAGCTTCTTGAAGAGATAGTGTTGGATCAACAATTCTCTAATTCCTTTGGGATAAACATATAACCAACCAGAAGCTGTCTGCAAGTATAATTATCAAGTTATATAAAAATAAATAATAATAATAATAATAATAATAATAATAATAATAATATTATTATTATTATTATTATTAAGTAAAAAATTGATGTGATGGTATACATACCGATTGACCTATTGGAATTCCATTGCGTGAATCTATCCCAAAAAAAAATGAAATTGTTATAAAATAATATGATACTAATTAAAAAAATCATGGTATTACGTTAAATTTTAGCTTAAGATTAATTTATATTAAATAAAGTGAGTAATAAATATATAATTTATTTAAAAAATTAAGATGAACATATATACGATGGAAGAAGGTATCTTACATGAAGTTTTGACATTGGAATCAGAATCCAATAAAATCATATGAACCAGTCACAAGTCTTGCTTCTTCTTCAGAGAACTTTGGCAGTCGTTCACCAACCAGGGAAATCATGCTCTCTGGATATTTTCCTGATGTCAATGGTTCTATGAACCTGTAATCATTCTCAGTAAGATAACCATGATGATTTTTTGAGTTACGAGTCATAATTAATATTTGAATCCAGTGAAGAACTTACCATCCATACATGAAGTCAAGTGCTCGATTGGCAACATCTTTATCCACTTTGTGATTTGAATATGGCGTATACCAGAAACACACTAATGTTATGCCTATGATTCCTTTTTGAGATTTCTGAGTAAAGAGTTTGGAATGTTAAGTGAAAGAGTTATGCCAAAGTAAAATACTTGGACCCTAGCAGCAACTAACAAGGCTAAAGAAAAACCTGATATTTTTTCTTGTAGACTTGAACAGATGTTGCATGAGCAAGTAGTTGATAATGTGAAGCTAAATAGGGTTCTGTTCCTGAATCACCACCAGTGCAGTTTAGGTTTAGCCATTCAGAACATCGACCTGGTGCATAGATCCCAATTGCATAACCACCTCTACTGTAAGACCATGGCTCATTTAAAGTAATCCAATGATTCCTTCTTGGTTTATACCATATGACGTCTGTGATAACTTCGCATATTTCAATGTAAACATATAGCAATGACATAGAACACTAACCTCGAGTGTAGATGAAAAATGATTTCAAACTCGAATCCAATCGGGGAGAAATATCAAGTTCGTCAAATGACACGACAATGTAGATGTTTTTCACTGTAAAACTGCTCGAAAATGGTGTGCAGAGGCAGCTGTTATCGTCGTTCTCGTCGTCGTTCTCAAAAACCCTGGTTGCGCGAGACGAGGGAGTGTGGTAGGGTGGGAATAAAAGAGACTTTTTACGTCGCGCATCCCAGCACGCGACGTAAAAAGCCCTCTTTTACGTCGCACCTGGGTGGCGCAACGTAAAAGAAGGCCTTTTACGTCGCGTGCTGGGGGGCGCGACGTAAAAGTTTTGTCCCTTATTTACAAAATTGCCACCGCGTTTTATTTACATCGAATATTTTTACATGCGACGACAATTGGGTGACGTAAAAGCCCTTTTCTGCACTAGTGATTTTGATGTAAAATTATATATATATATATATATTATAGAAATTAAAATAAATTATATTTTAGAATATATAACTTTTCAAATGATCGATTACTTTTCCAAATGATCGATCACTTTTTCAAATAATCGAGACTTTAGATAGCGGTTAACGTGGAACCACTATCATATCTTCACATTTAAGAGCGGTTAAGATGCAACCGCTCTTAAAAGTGAACATATGATAGCGGCTCCGCATTAAACGCTATCTAAAGTCTCGATTATTTGAATATATTTTGATGTAAAATTATATATATATATATATATATATATATATATATATATATATATATATATATATATATATTCTAATATATAATTTATATTAATTACTATAATATAAAATATATATTCCACAATATAACTTATTTTCATTTATATATATATATATATATATATATATTATAGAAATTAAAATAAGTTATATTTTATAATATATAATTTTTCAAATGATCGATTACTTTTCCAAATGATAGATCACTTTATCAAATAATCAAGACTTTAGATAGCGGTTAACGTGGAACCGCTATCATATCTTCACATTTAAGAGCGGTTAAGATGCAACCGCTCTTAAAAGTGAACATATGATAGCGGTTCCAGCGTTAACCGCTTTCTAAAGTCTCGATTATTTGAATATATTTTGATGTAAAATATATATATATATATATATATATATATATATATATATATATTCTAAAATGTAATTTATATTAATTACTATAATATAAAATCTATATTCCACAATATAACTTATTTTACTTTATATATATATTATAGAAATTAAAATAAATTATATTTTAGAATATATAATTTTTCAAATGATCGATTACTATTTCATATGATCGATCACTTTTCAAATAATCGAGACTTTAGATAGCGGTTAATGTGGAACAATTATCATATGTTCACGTTTAAGAACAGTTAAGATGTTAACCGCTCTTACAAGTGAACATATGATAGCGGTTCCACCTTAACCGCTATCTAAAGTCTCGATTATTTGAATATATTTTGATGTAAAATTATATATATATATATTATAGAAATTAAAATAAATTATATTTTAGAATATATAATTTTTCAAATGATCGATTATTTTTTCAAATGATTGATCACTATATTTTATATTATAGTAATTAATATAAATTATATTTTGGAATATATATATATATATATATATATATATATATATATTATAGAAATTAAAATAAATTATATTTTAGAATATATAATTTTTCAAATGATCGATTATTATTCCAAATGATCGATCACTTTTTCAAATAATCGAGACTTTAGATAGCGGTTAACGTGGAACCACTATCATATCTTCACATTTAAGAGCGGTTAAGATGCAACCGCTCTTAAAAGTGAACATATGATAGCGGTTCGCGTTAACCGCTATCTAAAGTCTCGATTATTTGAATATATTTTGATGTAAAATTATATATATATATATATATATATTCTAAAATATAATTTATATTAATTACTATAATATAAAATATATATTCCACAATATAACTTATTTTCATTATATATATATATATATATATATATATATATATGTATATATATATATATTATAGAAATTAAAATAAATTATATTTTAGAATATATAATTTTTCAATTGATCGATTATTTTTCCAAATGATCGATCACTTTTTCAAATAATCGAGACTTTAGATAGCGGTTAACGTGGAACCACTATCATATCTTCACATTTAAAATAGGTTAAAATGTTAACCGCTCTTAAAAGTGAACATATGATAGCGGTTCTACCTTAACCGTTATCTAAAGTCTCGATTATTTGAATATATTTTGATGTAAAATTAATATATATATATATATATATTCTAAAATATAATTTATATTAATTACTATAATATAAAATATATATTCCACAATATAACTTATTTTCATTTATATATATTATAGAAATTAAAATAAATTATATTTTAGAATATATAATTTTTCAAATGATCGATTACTATTACAAATAATCAATCACTTTTTCAAATAATCGAGACTTTAGATAGCGGTTAACGTGGAATCGGTATTATATGTTCACATTTAAGAGCGGTTAAGATGTTAACCGCTCTTAAAAGTAAACTTATGATAGCGGTTCCACCTTAACCGCTATCTAAAGTCTCGATTATTTGAATATATTTTGATGTAAAATTATATATATATATATATATATATATATATAAATGAAAATAAGTTATATTTTGGAATATATATTTTATATTATAGTAATAAATATAAATTATATTTTAGAATATCTATATATATATATATGTATTATAGAAATTAAAATAAATTATATTTTAGAATATATAATTTTTCAAATGATCGATTATTTTTCCAAATGATCGATCACTTTTTCAAATAATCGAGACTTTAGATAGCGGTTAACGTGGAACCGCTATCATATCTTCCCATTTAAGAGCGGTTAAAATGTTAACCGCTCTTAAAAGTGAACATATGATAGCGGTTCCACCTTAACCGCTATCTAAAGTCTCGATTATTTGAATATATTTTGATGTACAATATATATATATATATATATATATATATATATATATATATATATATTATAGAAATTAAAATAAATTGTATTTTAGAATATATATTTTATCAAATGATCGATTACTTTTCCAAATGATCGATCACTTTTTCAAATAATCGAGACTTTAGATAGCGGTTAATGTGGAACCGCTATCATATCTTCACATTTAAAAGCGGATAAGATGCAACCGCTCTTAAAAGTGAACATATGATAGCGGTTCAGCTATCTAAAGTCTCGATTATTTGAATATATTTTGATGTAAAATTATATATGTATATATATATATATATATATATATATATATTCTAAAATATAATTTATATTAATTACTATAATATAAAATATATATTCCACAATATAACTTATTTTCATTTATATATATATATATATATATATATATATATATATATATTATAGAAATTAAAATAAATTATATTTTAGAATATATAATTTTTCAAATGATCGATCACTTTTTCAAATAATCGAGACTTTAGATAGCGATTAACATAGAACCACTATCATATCTTCACATTTAAGAGCGATTAAAATGTTAACCGCTCTTAAAAGTGAACATATGATAGCGGTTCCACCTTAACCGCTATCTAAAGTCTCGATTATTTGAATATATTTTGATGTAAAATTTTATATATATATATATATATATATATATATATATATATATATAAATGAAAATAAGTTATATTGTGGAATATATATTTTATATTTTAGTAATTAATATAAATTATATTGTGAAATATATATTTTATATTATAGTAATTAATATAAATTATATTTTAGAATATATATATATATATATATATATATATATATATATATATATTATAGAAATTAAAATAAATTATATTTTAGAATATATAATTTTTCAAATGATCGATTATTTTTCCAAATGATTGATCACTTTTTCAAATAATCGAGACTTTAGATAGCGGTTGACGTGGAACCGCTATCATATCTTCCCATTTAAGAGCGGTTAAAATGTTAACCGCTCTTAAAAGTGAACATATGATAGCGGTTCCACCTTAACCGCTATCTAAAGTCTCGATTATTTGAATATATTTTGATGTACAATTATATATATATATATATATATATATATAAATGAAAATAAGTTATATTTTGGAATATGTATTTTATATTATAGTAATTAATATAAATTATATTTTAGAATATATATTTATATATATATATATATATATATATATTATAGAAATTAAAATAAATTGTATTTTAGAATATATATTTTTTCAAATGATCGATTACTTTTCCAAATGATCGATCACTTTTTCAAATAATCGAGACTTTAGATAGTGGTTAACGTGGAACCGCTATCATATCTTCACATTTAAAAGCGGATAAGATGCAACCGCTCTTAAAAGTGAACATATGATAGCGGTTCCGCTATCTAAAGTCTCGATTATTTGAATATATTTTGATGTAAAATTATATATGTATATATATATTTATATATATATATATATATTCTAAAATATAATTTATATTAATTACTATAATATAAAATATATATTCCACAATATAACTTATTTTCATTTATATATATATATATATATATATTATATATATATATATATATATTATAGAAATTAAAATAAATTATATTTTAGAATATATAATTTTTCAAATGATCGATTAATTTTCCAAATGATCGATCACTTTTTCAAATAATCGAGACTTTAGATAGCGATTAACGTGGAACCACTATCATATCTTCACAATTAAGAGCGATTAAAATGTTAACCGCTCTTAAAAGTGAACATATGATAGCGGTTCCACCTTAACCGCTATCTAAAGTCTCGATTATTTGAATATATTTTGATGTAAAATTATATATATATATATATATATATATATATATATATATATATATATTGTAAAATATAATTTCTATTAATTACTATAATATAAAATATATATTGCACAATATAATTATTTTCATTTATATATATATATATATATTATAGAAATTAAAATAAATTATATTTTAGAATATATAATTTTTCAAATGATCGATTATTTTTCCAAATGATCGATCACTTTTTCAAATAATCGAGATTTTAGATAGCGGTTAAGGTGGAACCGCTATCATATCTTCACATTTAAGAGCGATTAAAATGTTAACCGCTCTTAAAAGTGAACATATGATAGCGGTTCCACCTTAACCGCTATCTAAAGTCTCGATTATTTGAATATATTTTGATGTAAAATTATATATATATATATATATATATATATATATTCAAAAATATAATTTATATTAATTACTATAATATAAAATATATATTCCACAATATAAAATATTTTCATTTATATATATATATATATATATATATATATATATATATATATTATAGAAATTAAAATAAGTTATATTTTATAATATATAATTTTTCAAATGATCGATTACTTTTCCAAATGATAGATCACTTTATCAAATAATCGAGACTTTAGATAGAGGTTAACGTGGAACCGCTATCATATCTTCACATTTAAGAGCGGTTAAGATGCAACCGCTCTTAAAAGTGAACATATGATAGCGGTTCGCGTAACCGCTTTCTAAAGTCTCGATTATTTGAATATATTTTGATGTAAAATTATATATATATATATATATATATATATATATATATATATATATATATATATTCTAAAATGTAATTTATATTAATTACTATAATATAAAATCTATATTCCACAATATAACTTATTTTCATTTATATATATATATTATAGAAATTAAAATAAATTATATTTTAGAATATATAATTTTTCAAATGATCGATTACTATTTCATATGATCGATCACTTTTTCAAATAATCGAGACTTTAGATAGCGGTTAATGTGGAACAACTATCATATGTTCACATTTAAGAACAGTTAAGATGTTAACCGCTCTTACATGTGAACATATGATAGCGGTTCCACGTTAACCGCTATCTAAAGTCTCGATTATTTGAATATATTTTGATGTAAAATTATATATATATATATATATATATATATACATATATATATATATTATAGAAATTAAAATAAATTATATTTTAGAATATATAATTTTTCAAATGATCTATTACTATATTTTATATTATAGTAATTAATATAAATTATATTTTGGAATATATATATATATATATATATATATATATATATATTATAGAAATTAAAATAAATTATATTTTAGAATATATAATTTTTCAAATGATCGATTATTTTTCCAAATGATCGATCACTTTTTCAAATAATCGAGACTTTAGATAGCGGTTAACGTGGAACCACTATCATATCTTCACATTTAAGAGCGGTTAAGATGCAACCGCTCTTAAAAGTGAACATATGATAGCGGTTCCGCGTTAACCGCTATCTAAAGTCTCGATTATTTGAATATATTTTGATGTAAAATTATATATATATATATATATATATATATATATATATTCTAAAATATAAGTTATATTAATTACTATAATATAAAATATATATTCCACAATATAACTTATTTTAATTTTATATATATATATATATATATATATATATATATATTATAGAAATTAAAATAAATTATATTTTAGAATATATAATTTTTCAATTGATCGATTATTTTTCCAAATGATCGATCACTTTTTCAAATAATCGAGACTTTAGATAGCGGTTAACGTGGAACCACTATCATATCTTCACATTTAAAATAGGTTAAAATGTTAACCGCTCTTAAAAGTGAACATATGATAGCGGTTCTACCTTAACCGATTATCTAAAGTCTCGATTATTTGAATATATTTTGATGTAAAATTATATATATATATATATATATATATTCTAAAATATAATTTATATTAATTACTATAATATAAAATATATATTCCACAATATAACTTATTTTCATTTATATATATTATAGAAATTAAAATAAATTATATTTTAGAATATATAATTTTTCAAATGATCGATTACTATTACAAATAATCAATCACTTTTTCAAATAATCGAGACTTTAGATAGCGGTTAACGTGGAATCGGTATTATATGTTCACATTTAAGAGCGGTTAAGATGTTAACCGCTCTTAAAAGTAAACTTATGATAGCGGTTCCACCTTAACCGCTATCTAAAGTCTCGATTATTTGAATATATTTTGATGTAAAATTATATATATATATATATATAAATGAAAATAAGTTATATTTTGGAATATATATTTTATATTATAGTAATAAATATAAATTATATTTTAGAATATATATATATATATATAATAGAAATTAAAATAAATTATATTTTAGAATATATAATTTTTCAAATGATCGATTACTTTTCCAAATGATCGATCACTTTTCAAATAATCGAGACTTTAGATAGCGGTTAACGTGGAACCGCTATCATATATTCACATTTAAGAGCGGTTAAGATGCAACCGCTCTTAAAAGTGAACATATGACAGCGATTCAGCGTTAACCGCTATCTAAAGTCTCGATTATTTGAATATATTTTGATGTAAAATTATATATATATATATTCTAAGATATAATTTTTATTAATTACTATAATATAAAATATATATTCCACAATATAACTTATTTTCATTTATATATATATATTATAGAAATTAAAATAAATTATATTTTAGAATATATAATTTTTCAAATGATCGATTACTATTTCAAATAATCGATAACTTTTTCAAATAATCGAGACTTTAGATAGCGGTTAACGTGGAACGTTATCATATGTTCACATTTAAGAGCGGTTAAGATGTTAACCGCTCTTAAAAGTGAACATATGATAGCAGATTCTACCTTAACCGCTATCTAAAGTCTCGATTATTTGAATATATTTTGATGTAAAATTTTATATATATATATATATATATATATATATATATATATATATAAATTCTAAAATATAATTTATATTAGTGGCTATAATATAAAATATATATTCCACAATATAACTTATTTTCATTTATATATATATATATATATATATATATATATTATAGAAATTAAAATAAATTATATTTTAGAATATATAATTTTTCAAATGATCGATTACTTTTCCAAATGATCGATCACTTTTTCAAATAATCGACACTTTAGATAGCGGTTAACGTGGAACCGCTATCATATCTTCACATTTAAGAGCGGTGAAGATGCAACTGCTCTTTAAAGTGAACATATGATAGCGGTTCAGCGTTAACCACTATCTAAAGTCTCGATTATTTGAATATATTTTGATGTAAAATTATATTCTAAAATATAATTTATATTAATTACCATAATATAAAATATATATTCCACAATATAACTTATTTTCACTTATATATATATTATAGAAATTAAAATAAATTATATTTTAGAATATATAATTTTTCAAATGATCGATTACTATTTCAAATTATCGATCATTTTTTCAAATAATCGAGACTTTAGATAGCGGTTCACGTGGAACCGCTATCATATCTTCACATTTAAGAGCGGTTAAGATGTTAACCGCTATCTAAAGTCTCGATTATTCGAATATATTTTGATGTAAAATTATATATATATATATATATATATATATATATATATATATTCTAAAATATAATATATATTAATGACTATAATATAAAATATATATTCCACAATATAACTTATTTTCATTTATATATATATATATATATATATATATATATATATATATATATATATATATATATTATAGAAATTAAAATAAATTATATTTTAAAATATATAATTTTTCAAATAATCGATTACTTTTCCAAATGATCGATCACTTTTTAAAATAATCGAGGCTTTAGATAGCGGTTAACGTGGAACCGCTATCATATCTTCACATTTAAGAGAGGTTAAGATGCAACAGCTCTTAAAAGTGAACATATGATAAGCGGTTCGCGTGCTAACCGCTATCTAAAGGCTAGATTATTTGAATATATTTTGATGTAAAATTATATATATATATATATATATATATATATATATATATATATATATATATACTCTAAAATATAATTTATATTAATTACTATAATATAAAATATATATTCCACAATATAACTTATTTTCATTTATATATATATTATAGAAATTAAAATAAATTATATTTTAGAATATATAATTTTTCAAATGATCGATTACTATTTCGAATGATCGATCACTTTTCCAAATAATCGAGATGTTCACATTTAAGAGCGGTTAAGATGTTAACCACTCTTAAAAGTGAACATATGATGGCGGTTCCACCTTAACCGCTATCTAAAGTCTCGATTATTTGAATATATTTTGATGTAAAATTATATATATATATATATATATATATATATATATATTCTAAAATAGAATTTATATTAATTACTATAATATAAAATATATATTCTACAATATAACTTATTTTCATTTATAGATATATATATATATATATTATAGAAATTAAAACAAATTATATTTTAGAATATATAATTTTTCAAATGATCGATCACTTTTTCAAATAATCGAGAATTTAGATAGCGGTTAACATGGAACCGCTACCATATCTTCACATTTAAGAGCGGTTAAAATGTTAACCGCTCTTGAACGTGAACATATGATAGCGGTTCCACCTTAACCGCTATATAAAGTCTCGATTATTTGAATATATTTTGATGTAAAATTATATATATATATATATATATATATATATATACATATATATATATATATTCTAAAATATAATTTATATTAATTACTACAATATAAAATATATATTCCACAATATAACTTATTTTCATTTATATATATATTATAGAAATTAAAATAAATTATATTTTAGAATATAAAATTTTTTAAATGATCGATCACTTTTTCAAATAATTGAGACTTTAGATAGCGGTTAACATGGAATCGCTATCATATGTTCACATTTAAGAGCGGTTAAGATGTTAACCGCTCTTAAAAGTGAACATATGATAGCGGTTCCACTCTAACCGCTATCTAAAGTCTCAATTATTTGTATATATTTTGATGTAAAATTATATATATATATATATATATATATATATATATATATATATATATTCTAAAATATAATTTATATTAATTACTATAATATAAAATATATATTCGACAATATAACTTATTTTCATTTATATATATATATATATATATATATATATTATAGAAATTAAAATAAATTATATTTTAGAATATATAATTTTTCAAATGATCGATTACTTTTCCAAATGATCGATCACTTTTTCAAATAATCGAGACTTTAGATAGCGGTTAACGTGGAACCGCTATCATATATTCACATTTAAGAGTGGTTAAGATGCAACCGCTCTTAAAAGTGAACATATGACAGCGGTTCCAGCGTTAACCGCTATCTAAAGTCTCGATTATTTGAATATATTTTGATGTAAAATTATATATATATATATATATATATATATATATATATATATATATATTCTAAAATATAATTTATATTAATTACTATAATATAAAATATATATTCCACAATATAAGTTATTTTCATTTATTTATATATTATAGAAATAAAAATAAATTATATTTTAGAATATATAATTTTTCAAATGATCGATTACTATTTCAAATGATCGATCAATTTTTCAAATAATCGAGACTTTAGATAGCGGTTAACGTGGAACCGCTATCATATGTTCACATTTAAGAGCGGTTAAGATGTTAACCGCTCTTAAAAGTGAACATATGCTAGCAGTTCCACCTTAACCGCTATCTAAAGTCTCGATTATTTGAATATATTTTGATGTAAAATTATATATATATTCTAAAAGTGAACTTATGAACATATGATAGCAGTTCCACCTTAACCGCTATCTAAAGTCTCGATTACTTTTCCAAATGATCGATCACTTTTTCAAATAATCGAGACTTTAGATAGCGGTTAACGTGGAACCGCTATCATAGCTTCAAATTTAAGAGCGTTTAAGATGCAACCGCTCTTAAAAGTGAACATATGATAGCGGTTCCGCGTTAACCACTATCTAAAGTCTCGATTATTTGAATATATTTTGATGTAAAATTATATATATATAAATATATATATATATATATATATATATATATATTCTAAAATATAATTTATATTAATTACTATAATATAAAATATATATTCCACAATATAACTTATTTTCATTTATATATATATTATAGAAGTTAAAATAAATTATATTTTAAAAATATATAATTTTTCAAATGATCGATTACAATTTCAAATGATTGATTACTTTTTCAAATAATCGAGACTTTAGATTGTGGTTAACGTGGAACCGCTATCATATCTTCACATTTAAGAGCGGTTAAGATGCAACCGCTCTTAAAAATGAACATATGATAGCGGTTCCGCGTTAACCACTATCTAAAGTCTCGATTATTTGAATATATTTTAATGTAAAATTACATATATATATATATATATATATATATATATATATTCTAAAATATAATTTATATTAAATACTATAATATAAAATATATATTCCACAATATAACTTATTTTCATTTATATATATATTATATAAATTAAAATAAATTATATTTTAGAATATATAATTTTTCAATTGATCGATTACTATTTCAAATGATCGATCATTATTTCATATAATCGAGACTTTAGATAGCGGTTAACGTGGAACCGCTATCATATCTTCACATTTAAGAGCGGTGAAGATGCAACGACTCTTTAAAGTGAACATATGATAGCGGTTCCGCGTTAACCACTATCTAAAGTCTCGATTATTTGAATATATTTTGATGTAAAATTATATTCTAAAATATAATTTATATTAATTACCATAATATAAAATATATATTCCACAATATAACTTATTTTCACTTATATATATATTATAGAAATTAAAATAAATTATATTTTAGAATATATAATTTTTCAAATGATCGATTACTATTTCAAATTATCGATCATTTTTTCAAATAATCGAGACTTTAGATAGCGGTTCACGTGGAACCGCTATCATATCTTCACATTTAAGAGCGGTTAAGATGTTAACCGCTATCTAAAGTCTCGATTATTCGAATATATTTTGATGTAAAATTATATATATATATATATATATATATATATATATATATATTCTAAAATATAATATATATTAATGACTATAATATAAAATATATATTCCACAATATAACTTATTTTCATTTATATATATATATATATATATATATATATTATAGAAATTAAAATAAATTATATTTTAAAATATATAATTTTTCAAATAATCGATTACTTTTCCAAATGATCAATCACTTTTTAAAATAATCGAGGCTTTAGATAGCGGTTAGCGTGGAACCGCTATCATATCTTCACATTTAAGAGAGGTTAAGATGCAACAGCTCTTAAAAGTGAACATATGATAGCGGTTCCAGCGTTAACCGCTATCTAAAGGCTAGATTATTTGAATATATTTTGATGTAAAATTATATATATATATATATATATATATATATATATACTCTAAAATATAATTTATATTAATTACTATAATATAAAATATATATTCCACAATATAACTTATTTTCATTTATATATATATTATAGAAATTAAAATAAATTATATTTTAGAATATATAATTTTTCAAATGATCGATTACTATTTCGAATGATCGATCACTTTTCCAAATAATCGAGATGTTCACATTTAAGAGCGGTTAAGATGTTAACCACTCTTAAAAGTGAACATATGATGGCGGTTCCACCTTAACCGCTATCTAAAGTCTCGATTATTTGAATATATTTTGATGTAAAATATATATATATATATATATATATATATATATATATATATATTCTAAAATAGAATTTATATTAATTACTATAATATAAAATATATATTCTACAATATAACTTATTTTCATTTATAGATATATATATATATATATATATATATTATAGAAATTAAAACAAATTATATTTTAGAATATATAATTTTTCAAATGATCGATCACTTTTTCAAATAATCGAGACTTTAGATAGCGAGTTAACGTGGAACCGCTTATCATATGTTCATATTTAAGAGCGGTTAAGCCGTTAACCGCTCTTAAAAGTGAACATATGATAGCGGTTTCACCTTAACCGCTATATAAAGTCTCGATTATTTGAATATATTTTGATGTAAAATTATATATATATATATATATATATATATATATATATATATATTCTAAAATATAATTTATATTAATTACTACAATATAAAATATATATTCCACAATATAACTTATTTTCATTTATATATATATTATAGAAATTAAAATAAATTATATTTTAGAATATAAAATTTTTTAAATGATCGATCACTTTTTCAAATAATTGAGACTTTAGATAGCGGTTAACATGGAATCGCTATCATATGTTCACATTTAAGAGCGGTTAAGATGTTAACCGCTCTTAAAAGTGAACATATGATAGCGGTTTCGCCCTAACCGCTATCTAAAGTCTCAATTATTTGTATATATTTTGATGTAAAATTATATATATATATATATATATATATATATATATATATATTCTAAAATATAATTTATACTATAACATAAAATATATATTCGACAATATAACTTATTTTCATTTATATATATATATATATATATATATATATATATATATATATTATAGAAATTAAAATAAATTATATTTTAGAATATATAATTTTTCAAATGATCGATTACTTTTCCAAATGATCGATCACTTTTTCAAATAATCGAGACTTTAGATAGCGGTTAACGTGGAACCGCTATCATATATTCACATTTAAGAGCGGTTAAGATGCAACCGCTCTTAAAAGTAAACATATGACAGCGGTTCCGCGTTAACCGCTATCTAAAGTCTCGATTATTTGAATATATTTTGATGTAAAATTATATATATATATATATATATATATATTCTAAAATATAATTTATATTAATTACTATAATATAAAATATATATTCCACAATATAAGTTATTTTCATTTATTTATATATTATAGAAATAAAAATAAATTATATTTTAGAATATATAATTTTTCAAATGATCGATTACTATTTCAAATGATCGATCAATTTTTCAAATAATCGAGACTTTAGATAGCGGTTAACGTGGAACAGCTATCATATGTTCACATTTAAGAGCGGTTAAGATGTTAACCGCTCTTAAAAGTGAACATATGCTAGCAGTTCCACCTTAACCGCTATCTAAAGTCTCGATTATTTGAATATATTTTGATGTAAAATTATATATATATTCTAAAAGTGAACTTATGAACATATGATAGCAGTTCCACCTTAACCGCTATCTAAAGTCTCGATTACTTTTCCAAATGATCGATCACTTTTTCAAATAATCGAGACTTTAGATAGCGGTTAACGTGGAACCGCTATCATAGCTTCAAATTTAAGAGCGTTTAAGATGCAACCGCTCTTAAAAGTGAACATATGATAGCGGTTCCGCGTTAACCACTATCTAAAGTCTCGATTATTTGAATATATTTTGATGTAAAATTATATATATATAAATATATATATATATATATATATATATCTAAAATATAATTTATATTAATTACTATAATATAAAATATATATTCCACAATATAACTTATTTTCATTTATATATATATTATAGAAGTTAAAATAAATTATATTTTAAAAATATATAATTTTTCAAATGATCGATTACAATTTCAAATGATTGATTACTTTTTCAAATAATCGAGACTTTAGATTGTGGTTAACGTGGAACCGCTATCATATCTTCACATTTAAGAGCGGTTAAGATGCAACCGCTCTTAAAAATGAACATATGATAGCTGTTCCGCGTTAACCACTATCTAAAGTCTCGATTATTTGAATATATTTTAATGTAAAATTACATATATATATATATATATATATATATATTCTAAAATATAATTTATATTAAATACTATAATATAAAATATATATTCCACAATATAACTTATTTTCATTTATATATATATTATATAAATTAAAATAAATTATATTTTAGAATATATAATTTTTCAATTGATCGATTACTATTTCAAATGATCGATCATTATTTCATATAATCGAGACTTTAGATAGCGGTTAACGTGGAATCGCTATCATATGTTCACATTTAAGAGCGGTTAAGATGTTAACCGCTCTTAAAAGTGAACATTTGATAGCGGTTCGCGTTAACCGCTATCTAAAGTCTCGATTATTTGAATATATTTTGATGTAAAATTATATATATATATATATATATATATATATATATTCTAAAATATAATTTATATTAATTACTATAATATAAAATATATATTCCACAATATAACTTATTTTCATTTATATATATATATATATATATTATAGAAATTACAATAAATTATATTTTAGAATATATAATTTTTCAAATGATCGATTATTTTTCCAAATGATCGATCACTTTTTAAAATAATCGAGACTTAGATAGCGGTTAACGTAGAACCGCTATCATATCTTCACATTTAAGAGCGGTAAAAATGTTAAACGCTTCTTAAAAGTGAACATATGATAGCAGTTCCACCTTAAACGCTATCTAAAGTCTCGATTATTTGAATATATTTTGTTGTAAAATTATATATATATATATATAATCTAAAATATAATTTATATTAAATACTATAATATAAAATATATATTCCACAATATAACTTATTTTCATTTATATATATATATATATATATATATATATTATAGAAATTAAAATAAATTATATTTTAGAATATATAATTTTTCAAATGATCGATTACTTTTCCAAATGATCGATCACTTTTTCAAATAATCGAGACTTTAGATAGCGGTTACGTGGAACCGCTATCATATCTTCACATTTAAGAGCGGTTAAGATGCAATCGCTCTTAAAAGTGAACATATGATAGCGGTTCCGCGTTAACCGATATCTAAAGTCTCGATTATTTGAATATATTTTGATGTAAAATTACATATATATATATATATATATATATATTCTAAAATATAATTTATATTAAATACTATAATATAAAATATATATTCCACAATATAACTTATTTTCATTTATATATATATTATATAAATTAAAAATAAATTATATTTTAGAATATATAATTTTTCAATTGATCGATTACTATTTCAAACGATCGATCATTATTTCAAATAATCGAGACTTTAGATAGCGGTTAACGTGCAATCGCTATCATATGTTCACATTTAAGAGCGGTTAAGATGTTAACCGCTCTTAAAAGTGAACATTTGATAGCGGTTTCGCGTTAACCGCTATCTAAAGTCTCGATTATTTGAATATATTTTGATGTAAAATTATATATATATATATATATATATATATATATATATATATGTATTCTAAAATATAATTTATATTAATTACTATAATATAAAATATATATTCCACAATATAACTTATTTCAATTTATATATATATTATAGAAATTAAAATAAATTATATTTTAGAATATATAATTTTTCAAATGATCGATTACTATTTCAAATGATCGATCACTTTTTCAAATAATCGAGACTTTAGATAGCTGGTTAAGGTGGAACCGCTATCATATGTTCACTTTTAAGAGCGGTTAACATCTTAACCGCTCTTAAATGTGAACATATGATAGCGGTTCTACCTTAATCATTGTCTAAAGTCTTGATTATTTGAATATATTTTGAGGTAAAATTATATATATATATATATATATATATATATGTATATATATATATATGTATATATATATATATATATATATTATAGAAATTAAAATAAATTATATTTTAGAATATATAATTTTTCAAATGATCGATTATTTTTCCAAATGATCGATCACTTTTTCAAATAATCGAGACTTTAGATAGTGATTAGCGATGGAACCGCTATCATATCTTCACATTTAAGAGCGGTTAAAATGTTAACCGCTCTTAAAAGTGAACATATGATAGCAGCTTCCACCTTAACCGCTATCTAAAGTCTCGATTATTTGAATATATTTTAATGTAAAATTATATATATATATATATATATATATATATTCGAAAATATAATTTATATTAATTACTATAATATAAAATATATATTCTACAATATAACTTATTTTCATTTATATATATATATATATATATATATATATATATTATAGAAATTAAAATAAATTATATTTTAGAATATATAATTTTTCAAATGATCGATTACTTTTCCAAATGATCGATCACTTTTTCAAATAATCGAGACTTTAGATAGCGGTTAACGTGGAACCACTATCATATATTCACATTTCAGAGCGGTTAAGATGTTAACCGCTCTTAAAAGTGAACATATGATAGCAGCTCCACCTTAACCGCTATCTAAAGTCTCGATTATTTGAATATATTTTGATGTAAAATTATATATATATATATATATATATATATATATATATATATTTTTAAATATAATTTATATTAATTACTTTAATATAAAATATATATTCCACAATATAATTTATTTTCATATATATATATATATATATATATATATATATAGAAATTAAAATAAATTATATTTTAGAATATATAATTTTTCAAATGATCGATTACTTTTCCAAATGATCGATCACTTTTTCAAATAATCGAGACTTTAGATAGCGGTTAACGTGGAACCGCTATCATATCTTCACATTTAAGAGCGGTTAAGCCGCAACCGCTCTTAAAAGTGAACATATGATAAGCGGTTCAGCGTTAACCGATATCTAAAGTCTCGATTATTTGAATATATTTTGATGTAAAATTATATATATATATATATATATATATATATATATATATTCTAAAATATAATTTATATTAATTACTATATTATAAAATATATATATTTTTTTCTTTATTTTATATCATTATATAAATTAATTATAAAGATTATATTCTATCATTAAATTACAAATTCATATAAAGAGACTTACTCACAAATTTGACATCAAATTTTGAAAACCCACTTGACGCACACTTTTACTCTCGAGCGCGCTCTCACATCCAACATATAAATATATAAATATATTTGTATTTGTATTTATATATTTTATATTTATATATTTACATGGATATACATTTTTATTTGTATATAAATATAATTTATGTATAAGTTATTATTAGAAAATCCTGGTAGCTTAGTGGTTGGAGTATCAGCATTTGACTCTAACGTCATCGGGTTCGAATCCGTCGATAGCAATTCTCTTAATTTTATAAAAAGACTTTCTACATCGGTTCATCCGAGAACCGATGTAGAAAGTGTTTTCTACATCGGTTCCTAACTAAACCGATGTAGAAAGTCTTGAATTCACTTCCTACATCGGTTCTTAAAGAACCGATGTGGAAAGCCCGATGTTAAAAGTGATTTACGTACTAGTGTATATATTTCACAATATAACTTATTTTCATTTATATATATATTATAGAAATTAAAATAAATTATATTTTAGAATATATAATTTTTCAAATGATCGATTACTATTTCAAATGATCGATCACTTTTTCAAATAATCGAGACTTTAGATAACGGTTAACGTGGAACCGCTTATCATATGTTCACATTTAAGAGCGGTTAAGATGTTAACCGCTCTTAAAAGTGAACATATGATAGCGGTTCCACCTTAACCGCTATCTAAAGTCTCGATTATTTGAATATATTTTGATGTAAAATTATATATATATATATATATATATATATATATATATATATATATTATAGAAATTAAAATAAATTATATTTTAGAATATATATATTTTTCAAATGATCGATTATTTTTCCAAATGATCGATCACTTTTTCAAATAATCGAGACTTTAGATAGCGGTTAACGTGGAACCGCTATCATATCTTCACATTTAAGAAGCGGTTAAGATGTTAACCAGCTCTTAAAAGTGAACATATGATAGCGGTTCCAACTTAACTACTATCTAAAGTCTCGATTATTTGAATATATTTTGATGTAAAATTATATATATATATATATATATATATATTATATATATCTAAAATATAATTTATATTAATTACTATAATATAAAATATATATTCCACAATATAACTTATTTTCATATATATATATATATATATATATATATATTATAGAAATTAAAATAAATTATATTTTAGAATATATAATTTTTCAAATGATCGATTATTTTCCAAATGATCGATCACTTTTTCAAATAATCGAGACTTTAGATAGCGGTTAACGTGGAACCGCTTATCATATCTTCACATTTAAGAGCGGTTAAAATGTTAACAGCTCTTAAAAGTGAACATATGATAGCGGTTCCAACTTAACCGTTATCTAAAGTCTCGATTATTTGAATATATTTTGATGTAAAATTATATATATATATATATATATATAATATATAATATATAGTTATATATATAGAATATATATTTTATATTATAATAATTAATATATAATATATATTTTATAATATAATATATATATATATATATATATATATATATATTATAGAAATTAAAATAAATTATATTTTAGAATATATAATTTTTCAAATGATCGATTATTTTTCCAAATGATCGATCACTTTTTCAAATAATCGAGACTTTAGATAGCGGTTAGCGTGTAGGCACTTATCATATCTTCACATTTAAGAGCGGTTAAAATGTTAACCAGCTCTTAAAAGTGAACATATGATAAGCGGTTCCACCTTAACCACTATCTAAAGTCTCGATTATTTGAATATATTTTGATGTAAAATATTATATATATATATATATATATATATATATATATATATATATATTCTAAAATATAATTTATATTAATTACTATAATATAAAATATATATTCCACAATATAACTTATTTTCATTTATATATATATATATATTATATATTATAGAAATTAAAATAAATTATATTTTAGAATATATAATTTGTCAAATGATCGATTACTATTTCAAATGATCGATCACTTTTTCAAATAATCGAGACTTTAGATAGCGGTTAGCGTGGAATCGCTATCATATGTTCACATTTAAGAGCGGTTAAGATGTTAACTGCTCTTAAAAGTGAACATATGATAGCGGTTCCACCTTAACCGCTATCTAAAGTCTCGATTATTTGAATATATTTTGATGTAAAATTATATATATATATATATATATATATATTCTAAAATATAATTTATATTAATTATTATAATATAAAATATATATTCCACAATATAACTTATTTTCATATATATATATATATTATAGAAATTAAAATAAATTATATTTTAGAATATATAATTTTTCAAATGATCGATTATTTTTCCAAATGATCGATCACTTTTTCAAATAATCGAGACTTTAGATAGCGGTTAGCGTGGAGCAGCTATCATATCTTCACATTTAAGAGCGGTTAAAATGTTAACCACTCTTAAAAGTGAACATATGATAGCGGTTCCACCTTAACCGCTATCTAAAGTCTCGATTATTTGAATATATTTTGATGTAAAATTATATATATATATATATATATATATATATATATATTCTAAAAAATAATTGATATTAATTACTATAATATAAAATATATATTCCACAATATAACTTATTTTAATATATATATATATATATATATATATTATAGAAATTAAAATAAATTATATTTTAGAATATATAATTTTTCAAATGATCGATTACTTTTCCAAATGATCGATCACATTTTCAAATAATCGAGACTTTAGATAGCGGTTAGCGTGAGACCGCTATCATATCTTCACATTTAAGAGCGGTTAAGATGCAACCGCTCTTAAAAGTGAACATATGATAGCGGTTCAGCGTTACCAGCTATCTAAAGTCTCGATTATTTGAATATATTTTGATGTAGAATTATATATATATATATATATATATATATATATATATATTCTAAAATATAATTTATATTAATTACTATAATATAAAATATATATTCCACAATATAACTTATTTTCATTATATATATATATTATAGAAATTAAAATAAATTATATTTTAGAATATATAATTTTTCAAATGATCGATTACTATTTCAAATGATCGATCACTTTTTCAAATAATCGAGACTTTAGATAGCGGTTAACGTGGAGCCGCTATCATATCTTCACATTTAAGAGCGGTTAAGATGCAATCAGCTCTTAAAAGTGAACATATGATAAGCGGTTTCAGCGTTAACCGCTATCTAAAGTCTCGATTATTTGAATATATTTTGATGTATAATTACACATAATATATATATATATATATATATATATATATATATATATATATATATATTCTAAAATATAATTTATATTAATTACTATAATATAAAATATATATTCCATAATATAACTTATTTTCATTTATATATATATATATAGAAATTAAAATAAATTATATTTTAGAATATATAATTTTTCAAATGATCGATTACTATTTCAAATGATCGATAACTTTTTCAAATAATCGAGACTTTAGATAGCGGTTAACGTGGAATCGCTATCATATGTTCACATTTAAGAGCGGTTAAGATGTTAACCGCTCTTAAAAGTGAACATATGATAAGCGGTTCCACCTTAACCGCTATCTAAAGTCTCGATTATTTGAATATATTTTGATATAAAATTATATATATATATATATATATATATATATATATATATATATGAATATATAAGTTATATTATGGAATATATATTTTATATTTTAGTAATTAATATAAATATATATTTCATAATATATATATATATATATATATATATATATATTATAGAAATTAAAATAAATTATATTTTAGAATATATAATTTTTCAAATGATCGATTATTATTTCCAAATGATCGATCACTTTTTCAAATAATCGAGACTTTAGATAGCGGTTAACGTGGAACCGCTATCATATCTTCACATTTAAGAGCGGTTAAGATGTTAACAGCTCTTAAAAGTGAACATATGATAGCGGTTCCACCTTAACCGCTATCTAAAGTCTCGATTATTTGAATATATTTTGATGTAAAATATATATATATATATATATATATATATATATTCTAAAATATAATTTATATTAATTACTATAATATAAAATATATATTCCACAATATAA
>OY731402.1:19022764-19033127 GCA_963425845.1 Sphenostylis stenocarpa | reverse complement strand
CTATCCATATCAAAAATGAAGAAATTAAATAATATATCTATAGAGAAGCTACCTTTCTCTCACTCAATAGATGTATCCGGTTTGGTACGGTACAGTACAATACGAGACGATGGAATGCAATGGGATGGATGGTAGAGGGCTGCCTGCGCCCAAAAGCGATGATTCCCCTTGTCCATAGGGACCTCGTGGCATACAACCGAAACGACTCCCGCTAGATAGCCGCCCCTATCTATCTTTTTACAGCCTCGTGGACGGACTAAAGAAGGGAAGTTACAGAACGGGGCAGTGAAGGCTCGAGAAGTAGACATCAAGCTTTTCTCAGCCCCCTAACATTTCTATTATTATTTAAGCGCTAGCGCGCCCCTTTCTCTAATCTTAGAGAAAGGGGCGTAAGCACTTCACTCGCTAGGGGATGGGATTCATTCACTTGCATTCCCGCTAGCACTACAAAAAGCTCCGGCCTTAACGCCCCTACTATCATGTGCAGGCCTTTCCTCGGGTTCGTAGAGTCGGGTTTCCCGTTTACCCACAACGGAGGACCCCACTGCACTGAGCAGGCGGCCACGGGTCATAACGCACTCTTCGCACAACAAATCCACTTTGAAGTTGACTTATCCGCTCGGCCAATCGTCGGAATGTGTACGATATACCATAAGGGCCCAATATCTCAATAGCACCTTTGTCTAAAGCTTCGAATGAGACTTCATATCCGAAACGCAGGAACGATATGACTAGAAAGTCATTAAAAACTTGATCGAAGAACCAGCGTTTATTGAAGAAGCTATAGAGTCGATTTTAAAAAGTACTTGTTTGAAAGGCTCGTTGGAATTGATCCGCTACGGGATTTACATTATACGCAACAGAAGCACCTAGAGTACTAAACAGAATAGGTATTAGTTTGGTAATGGTTGGAGCAGCAAACTCGGATTCGGTAACCGCTCTTAAATGTGAAGATATGATAGCGGTTCCGCGTTAACCGCTATCTAAAGTCTCGATTATTTGAATATATTTTGATGTAAAATTATATATATATATATATATATATATATTATAAAATATAATTTATATTAATTACTATAATATAAAATATATATTCCACAATATAACTTATTTTCATTTATATATATATTATAGAAATAAAAATAAATTATATTTTAGAATATATAATTTTTCAAATGATCGATTACTATTTCAAATGATCGATCACTTTTTCAAATAATCGAGATCGTAGATAGCGGTTAACGTGGAACCGCTATCATATGTTCACATTTAAGAGCGTTAAGATGTTAACCACTCTTAAAAGTGAACATATGATAGCGGTTCCACCTTAACCGCTATCTAAAGTCTCGATTATTTGAATATATTTTGATGTAAAATTATATATATATAAATGAAAATAAGTTATATTGTGGAATATATATTTTATATTATAGTAATTAATATAAATTCTATTTTAGAATATATATATATATATATATATTATAAAAATTAAAATAAATTATATTATAGAATATATAATTTTTCAAATGATCGATTATTTTTCCAAATGATCGATCACTTTTTCAAATAATCGAGACTTTAGATAGCGGTTAACGTGGAACCGCTTATCATATCTTCACATTTAAGAGCGGTTAAAATGTTAATCGCTCTTAAAAGTGAACATATGATAACAGCTTCCACCTTAACCGCTATCTAAAGTCTCGATTATTTGAATATATTTTGATGTAAAATTATATATATATATATATATATATATATATATTCTAAAATATAATTTATATTAATTACTATAATATAAAAAATATATTCCACAATATAACTTATTTTCATTTATATATATATTATAGAAATTAAAATAAATTATATTTTAGAATATATAATTTTTCAAATGATCGATTACTATTTCGAATGATCGATCACTTTTTCAAATAATCGAGACTTTAGATAGCGGTTAACGTGGAACCGCTATCACATGTTCACATTTAAGAGCGGTTAAGATGTTAACCACTCTTAAAAGTGAACATATGATAGCGGTTCCACCTTAACCGCTATCTTAAATCTCGATTATTTGAATATATTTTCATGTAAAATTATATATATATATATATATATATATATATATATATATATATAAATGAAAATAAGTTATATTGTGGAATATATATTTTATATTATAGTAATTAATATAAATTATATTCCATAATATAACTTATTTTCATTTATATATATATATATATATATATATATTATAGAAATTAAAATAAATTATATTTTAGAATATATAATTTTTCAAATAATCGATTACTTTTCCAAATGATCGATCACTTTTTCAAATAATCGAGACTTTAGATAGCGGTTAACGTGAACCGCTATCATATATTCACATTTAAGAGCGGTTAAGATACAACCACTCTTAAAAGTGAACATATGACAACGGTTCCGCGTTAACCGCTATCTAAAGTCTCGATTCTTTGAATATATTTTGATGTAAAATTATATATATATATATATATATATATATAAATATATATATTCTAAGATATAATTTATATTAATTACTATAATATAAAATATATATTCCATAATATAACTTATTTTCATTTATATATATATATATTTATATATTATAGAAATTAAAATAAATTATATTTTAGAATCTATAATTTTTCAAATGATCGATTACTTTTTCAAATAATCGAGACTTTAGATAGCGGTTAACGTGGAACCGCTATCATATGTTCACATTTAAGAGCGGTTAAGATGTTAACCGCTCTTAAAAGTGAACATATGATAGTAGTTCC
Organism: Sphenostylis stenocarpa; assembly: GCA_963425845.1. NCBI lineage: Eukaryota > Viridiplantae > Streptophyta > Magnoliopsida > Fabales > Fabaceae > Sphenostylis > Sphenostylis stenocarpa. The sequence goes on along the minus strand of OY731402.1, from coordinate 19,030,326 downwards.
ACCTTAACCGCTATCTAAAGTCTCGATTATTTGAATATATTTTGATGTAAAATTATATATATTTTAAAATATAATTTATATTAATTACTATAATATAAAATATATATTCCACAATATAACTTATTTTCATTTATATATATATATATATATATATATATATATATATAGAAATTAAAATAAATTATATTTTAGAATATATAATTTTTCAAATGATCGATTACTTTTCCAAATGATCGATCACTTTTTCAAATAATCGACACTTTAGATAGCGGTTAACGTGGAACCGCTATCATATCTTCACATTTAAGAGCGGTTAAGATGCAATCGCTCTTAAAAGTGAACATATGATAGCGGTTCGCGTTAACCGCTATCTAAAGTCTCGATTATTTAAATATATTTTGATGTAAAATTATATATATATATATATTCTAAAATATAATTTATATTAATTACAATAATATAAATATATACTCCCCAATTTAACTTATTTTTATTTATATATGTTATAGAAATTAAAATAAATTATATTTTAGAATATATAATTTTTCAAATGATCGATTATTATTTCAAATGATCAATCATTTTTTCAAATAATCGAGACTTTAGATAGCAGATAACGTGGAACCGCTATCATATGTTCACATTTAAGACCGGTTAAGATATTAACCGCTCTTAAAAGTGAACATATGATAGCTGTTCCACCTTAACCGCTATCTAAAGTCTCGATTATTTGAATATATTTTGATGTAAAATTATATATATATATATATATATATATATATATATGTATATTCTAAAATATAATTTATATTAATTACTATAATATAAAATATATATTCCATAATATAACTTATTTTCATTTATATATATATATATATATATATATATATATATATTCTAAAATATAATTTATATTAATTACTATAATATAAAATATATATTCCACAATGTAACTTATTTTAATTTATATATATATATTATAGAAATTAAAATAAATTATATTATAGAATATATAATTTTTCAAATGATCGATTATTTTTCCAAATGATCGATCACTTTTTCAAATAATCGAGACTTTAGAAAGCGGTTAACGTGGAACCGCTATCATATGTTCACATTTAAGAGCGGTTAAGATGTTAACCGCTCTTAAAAGTGAACATATGATAGCGGTTCCACCTTAACCGTTATCTAAAGTCTCGATTATTTGAATATATTTTGATGTAAAATTATATATATAAATTCTAATATATAATTTATATTAATTACTATAATATAAAATATATATTCCACAATATAACTTATTTTCATTTATATATATATTATAGAAATTAAAATAAATTATATTTTAGAATATAAAATTTTTCAAATGATCGATTATTTTTCCAAATGATCGATTATTTGAATATATTTTGATGTAAAATTATATATATATATATATATATATATATATATTTATATATATATTCTAAAATATAATTTATATTAATTACTATAATATAAAATATATATCCCACAATATAAATTATTTTCATTTATATATATATTATACAAATTAAAATAAATTTTATTTTAGAATATATAATTTTTCAAATGATCGATTACTATTTCAAATGATCGATCACTTTTTCAAATAATCGAGACTATAGATAGTGGTTAACGTGGAACCGCTATCATATGTTCACATTTAAGAGCGGTTAAGATGTTAACTGCTCTTAAAAGTGAACATACGATAATCGGTTCCACCTTAACCGCTATCTAAAGTCTCGATTATTTGAATATATTTTGATGTAAAATTATATATATATATATATATATATATATATATTCTAAAATATAATTTATATTAATTACTATAATATAAAATATATATTATATTAATTACTATAATATAAAATATATATTCCACAATATAACTTATTTCATTTATATATATATATATATATATATATATATATATATATATATATTATAGAAATAAAAATAAATTATATTTTAGAACATATAATTTTTCAAATGATCGATTGTTTTTCCAAATGATCTATCACTTTTTCAAATAATCGAGACTTTAGATAGCGGTTAACGTGGATCCGCTATCATATCTTCACATTTAAGAGCAGTTAAAATGTTAACCGCTCTTAAAAGTGAACATATGATAAGCGGTTCCACCTTAACCGCTATCTAAAGTCTCGATTATTCGAATATATTTTGATGTAAAATTATATATATATATATATATATATATATATATATATATATATATATATTCTAAAATATAATTTATATTAATTACTATAATATAAAATATATATTCTACAATATAACTTATTTTCATTTATATATATATATATATATATATATATATATTATAGAAATTAAAATAAATTATATTTTAGAATATATAATTTTTCAAATGATCGATTACTTTTCCAAATGATCGATCACTTTTTCAAATAATCGAGACTTTAGATAGCGGTTAACGTGAACCGCTATCATATGTTTACATTTAAGAGCGGTTAAGATGTTAACCGCTCTTAAAAGTGAACATATGATAGCTGGCTCCACCTTAACCGCTATCTAAAGTCTTGATTATTCGAATATATTTTGATGTAAAATTATATATATATATATATATATATATATATATATATATGTTCTAAAATATAATTTATATTAATTACTTTAATATAAAATATATATTCCACAATATAAATTATTTTCATTTATATATATATATTATAGAAACTAAAATAAATTATATTTTAGAATATATAATTTTTCAAATGATCGATCACTTTTTCAAATAATCGAGACTATAGATAGCGGTTAACGTGGAACCGCTATCATATGTTCACATTTAAGAGCGGTTAAGATGTTAACCGCTCTTAAAAGTGAACATACGATAATCTGCTCCACCTTAACCGCTATCTAAAGTCTCGATTATTTGAATATATTTTGATATAAAATTATATATATATATATATATATATATATATATATTCTAAAATATAATTTATATTAATTACTATAATATAAAATATATATTATATTAATTACTATAATATAAAATATATATTCCACAATATAACTTATTTCATTTATATGTATATATATATATATATATATATATATATATATATATATAGAAATAAAAATAAATTATATTTTAGAACATATAATTTTTCAAATGATCGATTGTTTTTCCAAATGATCGATCACTTTTTCAAATAATCGAGACTTTAGATAGCGGTTAACGTGGAACCGCTATCATATCTTCACATTTAAGAGCGGTTAAAATGTTAACCGCTCTTAAAAGTGAACATATGATAGCGGTTCCACCTTAACCGCATATCTAAAGTCTCGATTATTCGAATATATTTTGATGTAAAATTATATATATATATATATATATATATATATTCTAATATATAATTTATATTAATTACTATAATATAAAATTTATATTCCACAATATAACTTATTTTCATTTATATATATATATATATATATTATAGAAATGAAAATAAATTATATTTTAGAATATATAATGTTTCAAATGATCGATTACTTTTCCAAATGATCGATCACTTTTTCAAATAATCGAGACTTTAGATAGCGGTTAACGTGGAACCGCTTATCATATCTTCACATTTAAGAGCGTGTTAAGATGCAACCGCTCTTAAAAGTGAACATATGATAGCGGTTCCACGTTAACCGCTATCTAAAGTCTCGATTATTTGAATATATTTTGATGTAAAATTATATATATATATATATATATATATATATATATATATATTCTAAAATATAATTTATATTAATTACTATAATATAAAATATATATTCTACAATATAACTTACTTTTATTTATATATATATATATATATTATAGAAATTAAAATAAATTATATTTTAGAATATATAATTTTTCAAATGATCGATTACTATTTCAAATGATCGATCACTTTTTTAAATAATCGAGACTGTAGATACGGTTAACGTGGAACAACTATCATATGTTCACATTTAAGAGCGGTTAACCTTAACCGCTCTTAAATGTGAACATATGATAGTTGTTCCACGTTAACCGCCATCTAAAGTCTCGATTATTTGAATATATTTTGATGTAAATTATATATATATATATATATATATATTCTAAAATATAATTTATATTAATTATTATAATATAAAATATATATTATATTAATTACTATAATATAAAATATATATTCCACAATATAACATATTTTCATTTATATATATATATATATATATATATATATATATATATATATATATATATATATTATAGAAATTAAAATAAATTATATTTTAGAATATATAAATTTTCAAATGATCGATTATTTTTCCAAAAGATCGATCACTTTTTCAAATAATCGAGACTTTAGATAGCGGTTAACGAGGAACCACTATCATATCTTCACATTTAAGAGTCGTTAAAATGTTAACCGCTCTTAAAAGTGAACATATGTTAGCGGCTCCACCTTAACCGCTATCTAGAGTCTCGATTATTCAAATATATTTTGATGTAAAATTATATATATATATATATATATAATATATATATATATATACTAAAATATAATTTATATTAATTACTATAATATAAAATATATATTCCACAATATAACTTATTTTCATTTATATATATATATATATATATATATATATATATATTATAAAAATGAAAATAAATTATATTTTAGAATATATAATTTTTCAAATGATCGATTACTTTTCCAAATGATCGATCACTTTTTCAAATAATCGAGACTTTAGATAGCGGTTAACGTGGAACCGCTATCATATCTTCTCATTTAAGAGCGGTTAAAATGTTAACCGCTCTTAAAAGTGAACATATGATAGCGGTTCCACCTTAACCGCTATCTAGAGTCTCGATTATTCGAATTCGAATATATTTTGATGTAAAATTATATATATATATATATATATATATATATATATATATTCTAAAATATAATTTATATTAATTACTATAATATAAAATATATATTCCACAATATAACTTATTTTCATTTATATATATATATATATATTATAGAAATTAAAATAAATTATATTTTAGAATATATAATTTTTCAAATGATCGATTACTTTTCCAAATGATCGATCACTTTTTCAAATAATCGAGACTTTAGATAGCGGTTAACGTGGAGCCGCTTATCATATCTTCACATTTAAGAGCGGTTAAGATGCAACCGCTCTTAAAAGTGAACATATGATAGCGGTTCCACCTTAACTGCTATCTAAAGTCTCAATTATTTGAATATATTTTGATGTAAAATTATATATATATATATATATATATATATATATATATATTCTAAAATATAATTTATATTAATTACTATAATATAAAATATATATTCCACAATATAACTTATTTTCATTTACATATACATATATATATATATATATATATATATATATATATATATAGAAATTAAAATAAATTATATTTTAGAATATATAATTTTTCAAATGATCGATTACTTTTCCAAATAATCGATCACTTTTTCAAATAATCGAGACTTTAGATAGCGGTTAACGTGGAACCACTATCATATCTTCACATTTAAGAGCGGTTAAGATGCAACCGCTCTAAAAAGTGAACATATGATAGCGATCCCTTGTTAACCGCTATCTAAAGTCTCGATTATTTGAATATATTTTGATTTAAAATATATATATATATATATATATATGTATATATTCTAAAATATAATTTATATTAATTACTATAATATAAAATATATATTCTACAATATAACTTATTTTCATTTATTTATATATATATATATATATATATATATATATTATAGAAATTAAAATAAATTATATTTTAGAATATATAATTTTTCAAATGATCGATTACTTTTCCAAATGATCGATCACTTTTTCAAATAATCGAGACTTTAGATAGCGGTTAACGTGGAACCGCTATCATATGTTCACATTTAAGAGCGGTTAAGATGCAACCGCTCTTAAAAGTGAACATATGATAGCGGTTCCACGTTAACCGCTATCTAAAGTCTCGATTATTTGAATATATTTTGATGTAAAATTATATATATATATATATATATATATATATTCTAAAATATAATTTATATTAATTATCTGTAATGTAAAAAATATATTCCACAATATAACTTATTTTCATTTATATATATATTATAGAAATTAAAATAAATTATATTTTAGAAAATATAATTTTTCAAATAATCGATTACTATTTCAAATGATCGATCAGCTTTTTCAAATAATCGAGACTCGTAGATAGCGGTTAACGTGGAACTCGCTATCATATGTTCACATTTAAGAGCGGTTAAGATGTTAACCGGCTCTTAAAAGTGAACATATGATAAGCGGTTCCACCTTATATATATATATATATATATATATATATATATATATATATATATATATATTATAGAAATTAAAATAAATTATGTTTTAGAATATATAATTTTTCAAATGATCGATTATTTTTCCAAATGATCAATCATTTTTTCAAATAATCGAGACTTTAGATAGCGGTTAACGTGGAACCGCTATCATATCTTCACATTTAAGAGCGGTTAAAATGTTAACCAGCTCTTAAAAGTTAACATATGATAAGCGGTTCCACCTTAACCGCTATCTAAAGTCTCGATTATTTGAATATATTTTGATGTAAAATTATATATATATATATATATATATATATATATATATATATATATATAAATGAAAATAAGTTATATTGTGGAATATATATTTTATATTATAGTAATTAATATAAATTATATTTTAGAATATATATATATATATATTATTGAAATTTAAATAAATTATATTTTAGAATATATAATTTTTCAAATGATCGATTACTTTTCCAAATGATCGAGACTTTAGATAGCGGTTAACGTGGAGCCGCTATCATATCTTCACATTTAAGAGCGGTTAAGATGCAACCGAGTAACATCCTAATTCTCAGTACCTCTAGTTTGTTAAATTTTGACAAATTTTTTTTTGTTAAAATTTTAATAATTAAATTATTAGGAATTGGGGAAAGTGACTATAGAGTTTTATGTTTGTTAGATTATTTGTGATTTTTTTTGAAATTTTCTGGAATTAAAAAAAAATAATATATATATAATAATAAAATAATAATATATCTAAAAAGTTAGATTTTTACTTTTGAAAAGGCATTCTACTCGCAACTTCTTCCCGTAACTCCTTCCTTTCTCTCATTTCTCGCTTTCTCTCAAACCCTCCTCACTTTGAAGTTTGATTTTGAGGGAGAAATATTAATTTTCTTGAGAAACTTCAAGAGGTAAGTTGGTTTATCTCAATCTCCTCTACATTTCTACCGTTTTATTTTTCAAAACGGTGCATTTTCAATTTTTTCCTCGCTTGGTTAAGCTTGAATGGGAGTAGAAAGAGTGTTATTGTAGGTTTTATACCTAGGACACTAGAATAATACTTAGAATTGAGGATTAGAAGTGATTAAGCTAAGTTGTAGGACACTAAAAGTT
>OY731402.1:19011364-19022664 GCA_963425845.1 Sphenostylis stenocarpa | reverse complement strand
GCAGATGGATAAGGGCGGCCGCACTCGTGCGGCAGAGTATATGCCTCATGGCGGATATGGACCCCAGTCGATTTGGGCCATTTTAACATAGTTTCATACTCCTCTAAGGTGGGCACCATGTCGAACTGTGAAAATTCAAAGCACCGCAGACTGGAGTTCCAAAAGTGAATCAGTACCCTGAGGAAGACTTGATCGACACTAATCTTTAGGAGGTCCAAAATCCGTCCATAGGACTTTTCAAAATGAGCGTGGACCTCCGGTGGCATTGTTGCACTAAGCCGCTCTAGCTTCTCAGTATGGCTTCGGAGAATATCCACCTTCCCCACTTGTCTACTTGTCCCCTCCATTTTCTAAAATCAAAATGTATGATTTGATGAAGATGGTGCTTATTGTATGAATGTGAGTGTTTATTTTGCTATTTATCATGTTTTTCTACATGATGTATGGTATTTGCGTTTTTCTAAAAGAATAAACTATCTATATAAATGTTTTATGGGTGCAATATTTTTGAACCAGGTCTTATTTATGAATTTTGGAAAAATGGATTTTTACTTTTATTTGTTTATTTTATAGCCTTTTATCTCTTACGTCCGAACTCGCGTGGCTACTTAGCTTACAAAGAACCTGAAACCAGGCTAGCTAAAAAGGCAGACTCGTCCGAGATAAAATATGGCTTTATGCGAAAGAATATTTAGTGTCCCTTATCTCTTCGTCCGGAACTGCGTGGCTACTTAGCTTACAAAGAACCCGATACCAGGCTAGCTAAAAGCAGACTGTCCAGAGATAAGGGTGTTTATTTGTAAAATATTTTTTGTATTTTTGTTCTGTTGTTTGTTTATGCTATGCAACATACAAATGCAACAATCATATGCACACACAATTCAGTCATCCCCGAACAGGCAAGATTTCGTTTTATAACGAGGTAGGGTTTTCCACGAGAAAAGTGCTTTGGTTAGGGTAGGTTCTAACTGTTCTCACCAGGCTAAGGCCCCCAAGGTGCCCCCATTATAGGGTCCCCACTCTCCGGCCGTCCAACCATGCTCAGCACTAAGGCCAGAGTCGGTCTTGTTGCCAAAAGAGGAAGGTTATCACCTTGAGTGGTGGTTTCCGATCACACTGGTGGGCACAAGGCCCTAACTGCAGCGAACCGTACCTGCCACCCACTCCCTATGGTTATCTCACTTGCCCCCGGGTATAGAGGGAACTGTAGTGTGCAAGGGTTTGTGTACAGTTTTTATTTCACACAATTGCGTAAGTATAAACAAGCAACAGTTTATTGAAAGCCAAACAATAAAACATGTTATAATACAAGGTAGGGTAAAAGCGCTATTTTCTTGGTTTAATTATTTTTAAGCCGGCCCATCACTAAATGGGATCAACTCTCTAGGCTTCCCCAGTGGAGTCGCCATCTGTCGCCGCCTCCCAAAAAGGGGCGCGGTCGGAGCGATGCGATGGTTTTTTTGACCCTCTTGATTTTCGCGTTTTTATGGGTGGTTACAACGTCCATAGGTTGTCCGATAACCGGGCTAACCTAGAGACGAGGTTTTCGAAAAGTGTTCTTGGGTTGTCCGATAACCGGGCTAACCCAAGAACGGGTTTTGAAGGGTTCGTGGAGTCGCCACCGATGTTTTTACCAGAAACATCGGAAAAGGAGTTTTAAAAAGGCGTTGGTTTTCGAAAACCAACTTTGGTCATTAGAACCAGAGTTGGGTAAGGGAGTTAGTTACGTGTAAAGGAAGTGTTAGTTCCTTTACGACGCCCCTTCTGGGTTCCCTATGATAGGCCGACTACTTTTGATAAATAATTAAACTGGAAAATTGCGCTTTTACCCTTTTATTATGCGGTATTAAAAATTATGACTACATGGCCCTAGCTTCTATTGCGTAATTTAAATGGAAGCAGTAAAATTTAAAAAGAGAGAGTGTGCACCTCCAAAGCAAGCTTTTTGTATTTCTTTCTTTAAAGAGTGGGTGCTTTTTGGCAACCCTTCACTCTACAACTCTCAGAAACTCCGGAAATGCCTCGGAGGGATTCTTAGAGAGAGAAAGTCTAGAGAGAAGGGAGAGCTACTGTTGGTAGGTGTGTTTTTGTGTGGAAAAAGGGAGAAATGATAGGGTCGAGACCGCCGTCTCCTCTGACAGGGTCGAGACCGCCGTTTGGAAAATCCAGACCGCCGTCTCGTTCATGGCAGAGGGTCGAGACCGCCGTCTGGAAAATCCAGACCGCCGTCTCGACTAAGTAGGAATCGAGACCGCCGTCTGGAAAATCCAGACCGCTGTCTCGACTTTTGCAGGTGACGAGACCGCCGTCTGGACAATCGAGACGGCGGTCTCGTCCTGGCGTTGAGACGAGACGGCGGTCTGGTCCTTCCAGACGGCGGTCTCGTCCCTTCAGGGCGAGAAACTTTATTTTCGGGCCAAAAAACCTTCCTATCTTAGTACGGGGGCTTAATAGTCTCTCCTAATGGCTTGTTAGGCTTCAGCCGTCTTCAAATAGGAAGCTTTCTGACTTTATTCTGAGGTCGGGCAAGATTTGGGGTCTACAATATGAAAATAAGTTATATTGTGAAAGTGATGAAGATCTTAGTGAAATACTTTGGCAAAGATCTCATTGATTTGATGAAGTCAAAGATGAAGTCAAAAGTCAACTTTGCAGCAGTCAACAAGTCACTCAGATAAAAGAGTTAGAAGATTAGTGTGTCTAACAGAATGCTTAGGTAAAACCACTTTATCTTATCTGCTGCATGAAGTTTCTTCGCTTAAATGATTTTGCAAAATGCCTCTAAAATCGTTTTAAACAATTAAAATCAAAGCATTTTGACAAAAGCTTTCTTAATAATGTTTTTAACTGATATAGTTTTGAAAGAACCGATTAAAATCACTTAGAATGTTCAAAGAAGTGTTTTTACAGTATTTTAATCGATACAAATTACTTTTAATCGATTAAAACCCTTTAGAACCCATTATGACCGATCAGATTTGAAATATGAGCGATCAGAACTTATTTCAATCGATTAAAACACGTTTCAATCGATTAAAATCACTTAAAGGGTCAGAATGATCGATCAGAATGCAGTTATGACCAATCAGAGTTGGTTATGATCGATCAGAATTGAATTATGACCGATCAGATCTGTTTCAATCGATTAAAACAAATCGATTAAAACAACTTGAAAAATCTTGTACAGAGTTTCAATCGATTAAAACGCATTTCAACTGATTAAAACAACTTGGAAAAATCTTGTGCAGAGTTTTAATCGATTAAAACTTCTTTTTATCAGTTAAAATAACTTGAAAAGTTTTATAAGAAAGTTTTGCAGTATATCAATCGATTAAAACACGAAACAATCGATTGAATCAAACTTAGAAAAGTTTTGTAAAGTGTTTTAATTGATATAACCGTTGCAGTATCAACTAAAACAATTCTGTTAAAGAAACAAGAACGCATTAATGGATTGAAAGGACTTTTAACAGATTGAAACGACTATTTCAACAGATTAAAACAAACTTTCAACAGATTAATTAATGCAGCAGTTTTTGAAATTACTCTTTAAAAAAAGTTTTGCTTGAACTTTTTAACAATACATTTGAATATCAGTTTTTACACATCCTAAGCAATCATTCAAGCAACCTTTAGCATCCTTTTTCAAGAAAGATTCGCAACAGTTTTTAGAAGTTCTTTTGAAAATCTTTCTTGAGGCAACTTGCATATTTTTGAAGAAGAAACTCTCGTAGATTTGGATAACGGTTTGAGCTTTCTAGTTTCTTCTGTAAATTCTTTTCATTCTTTTGTATTGTGTCGTGCTGGAATTTGGGCACAAGTTTCTCTGATGCTGGAAGTTGGTTGTGGATGTTTTCAAGAACTGGAATTTGGTTCTTGGTGAAATGTTTGGTGCCTGGAATTTGGGCACTTGGTTTCTCTGCAACTTGGAATTTGGTTGTAGAGGTTTTCAAGAACTGGAATTTGGTTCTTGGTGAAAGGTTTGGTGCCTGGAATTTGGGCACTGGTTTCTCTGCAACTTGGAAAAGTCTCGATTATTTGAAAAAGTGATCAATCATTTGGAAAAATAATCGATCATTTGAAAAATTATATATTCTACAATATAATTTATTTTAATTTCTATAATATATATATATATATATATATATATATATAAATGAAAATAAGTTATATTAAGGAATATATATTTTATATTATAGTAATTAATATAAATTATATTTTAGAATATATAATACATATATATATATATATATATATATATATATATATATATATATATATATATATATAATTTTACATCAAAATATATTCAAATAATCGAGACTTTAGATAGCGGTTAAGGTGGAACCGCTATCATATGTTCACTTTTAAGAGCGGTTAACATTTTAACCGCTGTTAAATGTGAAGATATGATAGCGGTTTCACGTTAATCGCTATCTAAAGTCTCGATTATTTGTAAAAGTGATCGATCATTTGGAAAAATAATCGATCATTTGAAAAATTATATATTCTAAAATATAATTTATTTTAATTTCTATAATATATATATATATAATGAAAATAAGTTATATTGTGGAATATATATTTTATATTATAGTAATTAATATAAATTATATTTTAGAATATATATATATATATATATATATATATATATATATATATATATATATTTACATCAAAATATATTCAAATAATCGAGACTTTAGATAGCGGTTAACGCGGAACCGCTATCATATGTTCACTTTTAATAGCGGTTGCATCTTAACCGCTCTTAAATGTGAAGATATGATACTGGTTCCACGTTAACCGCTATCTAAAGTCTCGATTATTTGAAAAAGTGATCGATCATTTGGAAAAGTAATCGATTATTTGAAAAATTATATATTCTAAAATATAATTTATTTTAATTTCTATAATATATATATATATATATATATATAAATGAAAATAAGTTATATTGTGGAATATATATTTTATATTGTAGTAATTAATATAAATGAAAATAAGTTATATTGTGGAATATATATTTTATATTATAGTAATTAATATAAATTATATTCTAGAATATATATATATATATATATATATAATTTTACATCAAAATATATTCAAATAATCGAGACTTTAAATAGCGGTTAAGGTGGAACCGCTAACAAATGTTCACTTTTAAGAGCGGTTAACATCTTAACCGCTCTTAAATGTGAACATATGATAGCGGTTCCACGTTAACCGCTATCTAAAGTCTCGATTATTTGAAAAAGTGATCGATCATTTGAAATAGTAATCGATCGTTTGAAAAGTTATATATTCTAAAATATAATTTATTTTAATTTCTATAATATATATATAAATGAAATATAAGTATATATTGTGGAATATATATTTTATATTATAGTAATATAATATAAAATATATATTTTAGATATAACTATATATATATATATATATATATATAATTTTACATCAAAATATATTCAAATAATCGAGACTTTAGATAGCGGTTAACATGGAATCGCTATCATATGTTCACTTTAAGAGCGGTTAGCATCTTAACCGCTCTTAAATGTGAAGATATGATAAGCGGTTCACGTTAACCGCTATCTAAAGTCTCCATTATTTGAAAAAGTGATCGATCATTTGGAAAAGTAATTGATCATTTGAAAAATTATATATTCTAAAATATAATTTATTTTAATTTCTATAATATATATATATATATAAATGAAAATAAGTTATATTGTGGAATATATATTTTATATTATAGTAATTAATATAAATTATATTTTAGAATATATATATATATAATTTTACATCAAAATATATTCTAATAATCGAGACTTTAGATAGCGGTTAAGGTGGAACCGCTATCATATGTTCACTTTTAAGAGCGGTTAACATTTTAACTGCTCTTAAATGTGAAGATATGATAGCGGTTCCACGTTAACCGCTATCTAAAGTCTCGATTATTTGAAAAAGTGATCGATCGTTTGGAAAAATAATCGATCATTTGAAAAATTATATATTCTAAAATATAATTTATTTTAATTTCTATATATATATATATATATATATATATATATATATATATTCTAAAATATAATTTATATTAATTACTAATAAGTTATATTGTGGAATATATATTTTATATTATAGTAATTAATATAAATTATATTTTAGAATATATATATATATATGTATATATAATTTTACATCAAAATATATTCAAATAATCGAGACTTTAGATAGCGGTTAAAAGTGGAACCGCTATCATATGTTCACATTCTACAGTCTCGATTATTTGAAAAAGTGATCGATCATTTGAAATAGTAATCGATCATTTGAAAATCTATATATTCTAAAATATAATTTATTTTAATTTCTATAATATATATATATATATATATAAATGAAAATAATTTATATTGTGGAATATATATTTTATATTATATTAATTAATATTATATTTTAGAATATATATATATATATATAATCCGACATCAAAATATATTCAAATCACTACAACAAAAACACTAAATAGTGATCGAAAATTCGGTCACTAAATGTGCAAAATCGGTTACTAATTAAAATAGTGACCGAAATAGTGACCAACTCGAATCGGTCACTATTTTCTTGGTCAACGATTTCGATGACTCAGTTCAGTTGACCGAATCGAGTGACCGAATAGATATAATCAAATCGGTCAATCGAATCGGCTCACTGATTCAAATCAATAACAAAATTAATTATTTTTATTATATCTATTATTTATTTTCCCTATCTCTTAATTATATTATATTTTTGCTTATTTAAGTTTTTATTTATATTTATTTCCCCGATCCCTTAATTATATTATATTTTTTAGAAGTTTAACTTATTATTAGGTGGTTTATTGTCATTGTCGGGATTCGAACCGTGCACCTTGGAGTTGAAGGTCTGAAACTCCAACCAACGAGCTACTATGATCTTTTAATAATAACTTACAAATAAATTATATTTATATACAAATAAATGTATATCCAGTATAAATATATAAATATAAAATCTATAAATAAAAATATATTTATATATTTTAATATATATTTAAATATTGATATATTTAAATATTGATATATTTATATCTTTATATTTTTACATATATTTATATTTTTATATATTTATATCTTCATATTTTTACATATATTTATATCTTTTCATATTTATATATAAAGATATTAGTTTTCTATACAAATAATATTATAATATAGTATATTATACTAATAGTATACAAATTATTAATTTTGTAATTCATATACAATGAAAATAATATAATGGTATATTAGTATAGTATAGTATAGTATATATTTATATGTTTATATTTACTTCTAATAGCGGTTGCACCATCGCTCGAGCGAGATTAGAGTCGCTCAAGCGAAATACAATCGAGAATGCCAATTTTGTGCGGGGGCGTTTCGCTCGAGCGAGAAGAGTATCGCTCAAGCGAAATACATTTTAGATAAGCGGTTACACGAGAACCGCTCTTAAAAGCTCACTTAGATAGCGGTTAACCTGAAACCGTTATTATATGGTTTCAATTATGATCGTTCGAACATGCAATTATGACCGATAAGAACTCTTTTAATCGATTAAATCTCGTTTCAATCGATTAAAACAATTCTACACAAGCGTTTTAATCGATTAAAACTTATTTTTATCGGTTAAAATAACTTGAAAAGTTTTACAAGAAACTTATATTTATATATTTATATATTGATATATTTATATATTTATTTATATCCTTATACATTTATATCTTTATATATTTATATATTTATATATTTGTATCATTTCGAAAATCTAATCAATATATTGATATATTTAAATATTGATATATTTATATCTTTATATTTTTACATATATTTATATCTTCATATTTTTACATATATTTATATCTTTTCATATTTATATATAAAGATATTAGTTTTCTATACAAATAATATTATAATATAGTATATATTAGTATAGTATACAAATAATATATTAGAATAGTATAGTATACAAATAATTAATTTTGTAATTTATATACAATGAAAATAATATCATGGTAGTATATTTGTGCAGGGGTGTTTCGCTCAAGCGAGAAGATTCTCGCTCAAGCGAGAAGATTCTCGCTCAAGCGAAATATGTTTTAGAAAGCGGTTACACAGGAACCGCTTTTAAAAGTTCCCTTAGATAGCGGTTCATCTGGAACCGCTATGATATCGTTTCAATTATGATCGGTCAGAATGCATTTATGACCGATCAGAACTCTTTTAATCGATTATATCTGGTTTTAATCGATTAAAACAGTTTCTACACAGTTTTTCGCTCGGCGAGAAATGTGTCGCTCAAGCGAAACACAACCCGAGAGTGATAATTTTGTGCGGGGGTGTTTCGCTCGACCGAGAAGGTTGTCGCTCAAGCGAAATACGTTTTAGAAAGCGGTTACCCATGAACCGCTTTTAAAAGTTCACTTAGATAGCGGTTCAACTGGAACCGCTATGATATAGTTCCAATTATGATCGATCGAGAATGCATTTATGACCGATCGAACTCTTTAATCGATTAAATCTCGTTTCAATCGATTAAAACAGGTTTCGCTCGAGCGAAAATGTGTCGCTCAAGCGAAACACAACCCGAGAGTGGTAATTTTGTGCAGGGGTGTTTCGCTCGAGCGAGAAGTTTGTCGCTCAAGCGAAATACGTTTTAGATAGCGGTTCACCTGGAACCGCTATGATATAGTTTCAATTATGATCGATCAGAGTGCAATTATGACCGATCAGAACTCTTTTAATCGATTAAATCTCCTTTCAATCGATTAAAACAGTTTACTGCAAGTGTTTTAATCCATTAAAACTTATTTTTATCGATTAAAATAACTTGAAAAGTTGTACAAGAAAGTTTTGCGAGTATTTAAGTCGATTGAATCACAAAACAATCGATTAAATCAACTTAGAAATTTTTTTGTAAAGTGTTTTAATTGATATAAACGTTATCGTATATTCAGTTAAAGAATCAAGAACGTATTAATGAATTATTAAAATAACGATAAACCTATGATACATTATATATTATATTAAATATATGAAAATTTCACTACATAAGATAACCATCAAAATAATACCACAAATTTTGTTCTAAATAAAGTCATCATTCATGAATTAAATACTTTCTTACATATTGAAAATTCAATATAAAAAAGTAACTAGGATAAACTAAAGTAAGAGTCATAATTCTAAAAATGTCGACTACTAACAAAACAAATACAATATACACGGTAGAATCAGTTCACAATTCAGGAGGTTGAACATCCATCTTCTCCATCAAGAGGAGCAACATTTTATCATTTTTCTGAATTTTTCTCTCATTAGTTAACATTCTTTCACGGAGATCATCCCTTTCGATCTGAACTTCCGATGAACTTGTTTTTTAATTGTTCATTTTTACTTGAATATTTTATTTAAATAAAAATAAAAATACACTTAAAAATTTATGTTAAGATATTTTTAATAAATAATTATTCAAACAAAATATTATTATTATAAATTTAATTTTCTAATAACTAATAATATTAACACATTTATTAAATTAAATTTCTTTATTTTAATTAATTATTTTAAAATTTTTTAACAATTTTTTTTAAATAAATATGATAAAACTTAAAATTAATTTCTAACTAATAATATGGTTAATAGTATATTATATTATTATGTTTAATTAAATTTTAAAATAAATTTACTTAATCTTTACAATTTATATAAAAATAACTAATATAAACTTAAAATATATATCTAACTATTAAATTATCCAAAATATTAATATAAATTTAAAATATCAATTTAGTAATTAAAATAATTTTAATTTTTTTTATAAATATATTGAAATACATTTTTATTAAGATATATATATATATATATATATATATATATATATATTATTGAATCGATAGTCTAGATCAGTGAATCGATCGGCAGATCGATGTAGATGTCAGGTGGTCGATTGATAATGTCGGTAATAGAATCAGTGTAGATCGGTAATTAGAAAATTCGGTGACTAATTTAATAATTAATTTTAATTTTTTTATTCACATGTTAAATTAAAAAATAAAATCAAATAATTATATTACTAAATTATTTAATAAGTTAGTACACTTATTTTTAAAAACAATTATAATGTTATTAAAAATGTTATCAATTATTTTAAGTTATTAAGTAGATATATATTTAATATATTATTAGAATATTTTAAAAAATATTTATATAAATGAAAAATAGTTACCTTGTTTTGTAAGCTGAAATTTTAGTCACTAAATCGGTCACTAAATATATAAAAAAATATCAGTCCATTGATTCGATTACTATTAATGCTGAATTTTTCGGTCACTAATTTTGGTCACTATTAACCAATTAGTGAGCTGATTTAGTGACCGAATCGGTGTAGGTTTTACGTAGTGAAATTTTAGTCACTAAATCGAGTCACTAAATATGAAACGGGAAATCGATCAGCGATTCGATTACTATCGATCCATGAATTTTTCGGTCACTAATTTCGGTCACTTTATTAACCATTTTTCTAGTAGTGAATAATCGAGACTTTAGATAGCGGTTAAGGTGGAACCGCTATCATATGTTCACTTTTAAGAGCAGTTAACATTTTAACCGCTCTGAAATGTGAAGATATGATAGCGGTTCCACGTTACGCTATCTAAAATCTCGATTATTTGAAAAAGTGATCGATCATTTGGAAAAATAATCGATCATTTGAAAAATTATATATTCTAAAATATAATTTATTTTAATTTCTATAATATATATATATATATATATATATATATATATATATAATTTTACATCAAAATATATTCAAATAATCGAGACTTTGGATAGCGGTTAAGGTGGAACCGCTATCATATGTTCACTTTTAAGAGCGGTTACATCTTAATCAGCTCTTAAATGTGAAGATATGATAAGCGGTTCCACGTTAACCGTTATCTAAAGTCTCGATTATTTGAAAAAGTGATCGATCATTTGGAAAAGTAATTGATCATTTGAAAAATTATATATTGTAAAATATAATTTATTTTAATTTCTATAATATATATATATATATATATATATATATATTAATATATATATATATATATATATATATATAAATGAAAATAAGTTATATTGTGGAATATATATTTTATATTATAGTAATTAATATAAATTATATTTTAGAATATATATATATACTATATATATATATATATATATAATTTTACATCAAAATATATTCAAATA